>UZAN01041362.1:40469-59850 GCA_900618425.1 Echinostoma caproni | reverse complement strand
ACGTATACTTTGTGAAAAAAGGTAAACCGTGATTGAGAGGCCAAACCAGACTGGGATTAGGTGAATCAAATGAAAAATTAATATTTGCGCGACTTAATTGATAACAAAATTAGTCTTATTGTGTTGAGTGATATTGTTTTCTAGTTTTCCGTTTCCCCTTGGACAGTACATCCTAATTTTATGAAGCACTTGGAAACGCAGCATATTTTTGTAGTTGGGAATTGGGTTTTTTTTCGTTTTCTAAAGATGACGTTGTTATGCCTTTTTGCGATCCATTTGAATTTTGTTTGAGTTACGAACTGTTGATAGGAACAAATGTAATGAAAATTCTGGTTGTTGCACGTTTGTGGTCAGCACGTTTTTTTTTTGATTTGTCTATTCACACTTTCTCGTGTCCATACTGTTGCACATTTCGTTTTTCGAGAAGGCTTCTCATTTTCAACTTCATTCTGGTGATCGTTTTGTTTGATTTGCAATGAAAGCTGTTTGAAAATCATCGTTGTGTCCGTAGGTTTTTCAACAGATTAAAACGATTGGTGGAAGGCAAATCACGAGATGATTCTCTCAGCAAACTAATCTCATCACTACAGAAAAATATAAAAAGATAATAATATTTCGTTTAACCTCATCAATCGCTGACTTAAGACAAATAGGCACGTGTAAAGCACATGGCGCTGATCAATTATGTTAAATGAACGTGTACAAGCATACAAATATTACTGAATATATAGAAGTAGAAGATCAAATTCACGGTAATTGGGTTATTATCCAGATTCACTAAAAGAGGACGAGGATTCCTTAGGGAGAACATTGTTGAACAATGGTTACCCTGAAAGGTTCATAGATATCCACAGTAGACTTTTAAAGAATGGTCTATTGTGGATATCTATGAACCTTTCCGGGTAACCATATATGAGCAATGTTCCCCTCAAGAAATCCTTTTCTTATCTTATTGAAAAGCAAATGGATATCACCCGATGAGATAGAGTTCTCACAAGCTCACGTTTGTAAGCCACAGCGGAAAAGCTGGAAAAGTGTAAGTATTGGCTTTCAAAGGTGACCACATTTCCAATGATTTACGCCCTAAGCTGAGGTCGACTCCAGACTGTACATTCCCAGGAGGTTGGTGAAATCGATGACGCAACCGATAATTGATGGCCAAATGATTACAAAAAATCGAGGGTTCCAGGTTCGCAAACATTTTTTTGACAAGTAGACACTGTTTAACACAATTCAAACCACTAATCGCAATGCTAAAATTTTGGCAATTCGCGAAGCGCTTCCTACTTGAAAAAAAATTCACCCAACCGTGGGCATGAAAACGGTTTTTGGTAGAATCAGTTCATTTACTGAAGGAGTTAATCTTCTACTTCGATAGTAAGTAATATTTGTGTTATTATAAACAAACAATCACCAAAGTTAATCAGCTTCATGCGATGTATACGTGTCTGTTTTCAGTCAGTGATTGAGATGATTAAACAAAATATCAACATTTCCTGACATTTGTCTTCTCTCGGTATTGATGAAATGGTCAAAGGGAACTCAATGCTTCAAAGCAAATTAACCTACGATATATATCCACGAAACTAATATTTTGGGTTCCTTTCATTTATTTTCGGTGGAACTGTAGTTTTCTTATTATGTTCGATCGAGGGGATGTAAAAGAGAAAAGAAGAAAGAAAGTATTTCAATCTATCAGCTACTTCCTCTCTGCTTTTAATGTGCCTCATAAGTAATATGTTGACTTGCTCACAGGCAGACACCCTGTCATTGTGTAGAACTACACCTTTTCTCATCAAGCTTTAGCCAAAATTCTCAATCCTTTAGACTCCACCTATCATCCTTTAGGCAAATAGAATATTCCTTTAATCAAAACCCGCAGTACTTTAGCCAAGACTCGTGGTCCTTTAGTCTCGACGCACAAAAATGTTCCGAATATTGTGAAATCAGCAAACTATTTTGTACACCTTTGTATGTTGCAAGGCTCGGTTAAGAAATCAGAAGGTGTGGGGGTTGCATGCTTCAACATATGTCAATTGGAGAAGGTTTAAACGATGTGCCCGTATCGTCAACTCATTTGACACATCTAGTTCAGCTCAAGTGTTTCCGTATAATATGCTATACTCCTAGGAGTAAAAATATCAAGTGTAACTCAAACGATACCTTGTTTTGCAGTCACCAGTGAACTCTACTCATCAGAAGAGGATACATAAATGTGGTGAGGAAAATAAACCACCAGTAAACGTACATCCTCATAACTGTCACCAGTTTATAACGGTGCAACGTATGTGATAATTACCACGGCCCAGGAGTAATTATTACGGGTTTGATTTAAAGGGATGGGGTCTTTGGTGAGAATGTTATTGTATCCATATCTCAAGAACTGAGTCCACTTTAATTTGATATACGTAACGGTAGGCATATACCCAATAATTTATTTCAGGGTTTGTGAATGCGAAACAATATACCTTTGGAGTTACACGTGAGATTTTTATTCCTAGGTGTATTGCATGTGTTATGCAGAGACACTGAAGCTGTTCGAGATCTGTCCAATGAGTTGACGATAAGGGTACATCGTTTGAACCCTCTCCAATCAACAAGTGTTGCAATATGTAACCCCCCTGAACTTCACCAAGCTTTGCAACGTCAACATTTGTAGAAAATAGTTGTTTTCAACAATCGTGGACTTCAGAATATTCCGATACCTTTTGATCTGACTCGCCTACTGCGGCGTGACTCCAGTTTGTGCTTCTAGATTAAACGACTACGGGTTTTGGCTGAAGCATTTCAGGTTTGAGGTTTCAGGTACTTGAGTATGGGTTTAGGCTTAAGGATTGCCGGTTTTGGCTAGTACTTGGTGGGAAAAGGTGTAGTTACACTCGTTACAAATTGCTAAATTTCTTGAAGTTGAGCACCGCAATTCGACTACCGGTTAAAATATCCTTTCTTTTGTATTTATGAGAGAGATAGTAGAAATACTGTCTAGAGAGAGAGAGAGTGGTCACACGCGGTTTATCGATTCATCGTGTATTGCGCCGTCTATATTAGTTTTATTTGAGATCCGGATGCAGTAGGCATCATGCGCACTCTCATGAGTCTTGAATTTGTATATAATTGTTAATTCTTCTTGGCACCTCGCTTTCTTACCATCGCCAACAACCACCACCACTGCTTTCGTGTCAAACTGGGCACGTACTAAACTGTTGGTAATTTTATTACTGCCGGACCAGGAAATGTAAGCATTATCCAGTAGTCACGTGAATGCATCATTTGGTCAAACATAATGAAATGGTGGTCTATAGAACCGTTTATGGTGTGCCACCCTTTTGATGCTGCTGGCGGTGGTGGGGTTGTTCTCACCGAACGGTTTACGGTTTACCTACATGGCAAACTCGTTTAATCAACCGCGGTGATATCAGTCAACACTGTTCAAAGCGAGTATTGGTTAGATGAACGTCATCACGTGACCCTATGGAGTGTGATGACTCGGAACGGGTACAAGAACTGAGATGAGCAACGCTTGCACACACACACACACACATACACACACACACACGCACACTGACACCACCATTCTTCCGCTTCGATGATGAACAAACAAACACACTTCAATCGGAGCAGTATCATGTCATTCACACGCGAGGGCAATCCGATGTATCCAACACTATGCAATCCGTTCAGCTGATATTGATAAAATTTACACAAACCGTTTACGATTTTTAATTATGGAGTAAACAACTTTCATGTTTGAAGCTTGTTTCTTACAAAAATTGGTCATACCATTTCTTGTGTATGACTCTGCTACCCCGCACGAAATAGGTCGTAAGCGTCATGGCATTCAAAAACATTCTGTCGGAAAAGCTAACATTTTCTTGTATTCCATTAGACTACAACCAAAAAGAAATGAATACATCATCGTGTACTAATGGTTTGGAAGAAGTTGAATGGCAATTTGGGGCCGGTTAAGGAAAGAAAAAAAGAGAAGCGCAGAAACGAAGGAAAGGGTGATTTCGCGAAAACGCGCACGTTTCTACACGTCTCTTCCAGTTCTCACGATCACGGGAAGAAATATCCATGGTTTAAATCTAAATCACTAAGTAAAAACCGCATTCGTTATAACCGACAAACAAACAAATATCTATGTATACGAGGACTCAGCAAAATGTTTCCGGATGCACAAAAGCTTGTTATTTGTTACACAAAAGTAAGCAGTACATTTTATCGAAGTAGTCACCATAAGCGTTCATAGACTGTTCCATATGCTCAAACCATTTGGTGAAATAACTCGACCATGTCGAATTGGGTAACTCTCCAACCATTTCAATGAAGCCGTTCATTGCAGCTGTTGGTGATTCGTATCGGATTCCACCTATCATGAGCTTGATATTTGAGAACACGCAAACGTTACACGGTACCAGCTGTGGACTGTAGAATGGGTGGTCAATTTCCCGGATTTGTGAAGGTGCGTTGCCATGGTGCAGAAAGTTCGCTCTTTCTTTAGTCCCTGAACGAAGCATGGAAACAGCTTCCAGCACTTGCGGCAGACAGTGGGTATTATTTCAGTCTCCGGTGGTTGTACTTTGCTATACGAGCGATTCAGTAGCCACATGACCGGTTTTGACAATAAAAACAGCCACGATCTGCTTTGCCACACTGTTCTGGTGTCGGACTTTCTGAAGCCGCGCTCCAACAACCGGCCTGTACTGATCCGATTGCTGTTTGATCTCCGGGTCGAAACTGTGCACCCAGTTCCCTCATCGCCCCTGATGGTCTTGTTATCTGCACTGGAACGTCCACTATCAAACCTGTAATTATTGTGCAGTACCAATCTACCCGAACTGTAAAAACCTTTCTGAGGCGGAGCTTTACATATGGGATGGTGCGGATTGATCCCAGTGAGATCTCGAGGGCTTTCTCAAGCTATGTCACAGTCATCAACACATCCTCCTCTATCATCGCTTGCGCAGCGCTAACGTTGTCCGTTGCGGTGGCCTCCACATGTCAACCATCAACCATATCTTTCCTTCTACGGACGGTAATCCTACGAAAATTAGAAACATGACAAAGCTAATTTGTAGCAATGCAGTTCATTATCAGCAACCTATGTGGAGTTTACAATGGTGTTACTTGGTAGACGAAGTTCCGAAACTCGTTTATTTCTGAATGAACACATCCCATCAATGTCAATAAATTTAGCCTTCATTATTTACCAGTTACAATCAAGAGCATAGTCGAGTTTTTCCTAACTATTCACGTCTTCTCATACGTTCCGTTTGGCTAAATTTCTCATTGCCAATAAACGTCTTAGTAGCTAGACAAGATATCACAAACAAGGACCTGACCATCTAGCTCTCATTGCGCTTACGCCTTCTGCTTCCGCTGCAACGAATCTTTGAATCTGCGGATCACTTGAATTTATAGATTGGCCGAACTCATCCCGAAGTTAGCCCGTAAATCACTGACACTACAGAGTCCGAATATCTCACGCAGATCGACCTCAGACATTGCATGTCACTTGGTTGCACGCGGTTAAAGGGTAGATCAATATAAACATCGTACGTCATCGTAACAAACACTGAATCAGTATACTCAGAGCATTTTTGATCGCTCAGCACGCATTCACCTTATGGGTCCAGTAGCGTATAACCTTTGCCCTTCAGGAGAAGTCAAAACAAGAAATCGCTTTGAACTCCGTCGACTGGAACCAGCTATGCGCAACATACACACACACACACACACACGAAACAAACTAACTAGAAGTACGCTTGATATCACAGGACATCAGTTCATTCTTTACAAACGTTCCCACATCTGACACTATTGAGTACCGATGAGACCACATAAAAAGGAATAATTGTGAAACTGAAATACCAGTTAGTAATCTCAAACAATTACGATACTTTTGCACACACACATACACGCACACAACACATAATTGAAATTCAACGACGAAGTTTATTGCCACATAGATCAAATAGTAATGGGATCTTCCCTGGGTCCACTGTTCGCAGATATCTTCATTGCGAAGCTGGAGAAGAACAAGCAACAACGAACAATCGATCGTTGCACATTTGACAATTGATATGTGAATCACATTTCGTGCTTTGCCAATGACAATATACATTTCTCATGATTCTTGAAAGTATTTAATTCAGCTCATCCAAACATTAAGTCTACTCTAGAGAACTAAGTTAATTAGCAGCTTGCCTTTATGTATGTTCTTCTAAGCCGTCGACCAGACGGAACTATCCAACGTGCCATCAACAAGAGGTTATCGTGGAACAATCAGTATATCCCGTTCAAAAGTGACTTAGCCAACCCACAACCCACTTCTAATGACCCGAATTAGTGCGCAAGTGTGAAGACTGAAGTGTGAGCAACATCATCCGGTCATGAAACTGGAATGTTGATTACTTCTTTCCAACTTATCTTGATTTATCCCCCCCCTTCTAAATAGTTTGATATTACCATGTTATTACTAATTAGATTTCTTAATTCGCTTCATTTGTCTAGTTTGATATAATTTATGATGTAATTACTAGGCTGTAGAAGAATCACCGCAAACGAGCCTGTTCTCTACTTTATTTATTCGTACACTGTGTAATGATACTATAATGGGACACTAACTTGATTTCTCACGTCACTTCACTTCACTTGCCGATTTTTTTAAATACTATACGGACGAGCTCCATGAGAGTTTCGAAAAGCGAAATTCCTCTCCTAGCTTCTCCAGCCCGTTCTCACTGCTGAAACCAATTTTTGATGACCGTACATGCACAACCCGCGAACGTATGTATGGAACATGCAGTAAGTAATCTTTTATTCCCGCATATTGTTGTTAATTTAGCCCAGATGTTGCCAACAGTTGCCATGTGGTACAGGTTATCATCAAATCGATCTTCGCTAATGACCAATAAAAGAGAATCTCCAAATGTCCAAGAAATGACAGACCTGTCTAGACACGCAATATTAGTTTCCAAAAAAACGAAGCAACGCACACATGCTATTCTGTTCTTTTATCATATTATGTTTCATCATTTGCGGCCCCAAATTGTTCCGTGTCTGCCGAAGAGATTCTCTCGTTATGCTCGGAATATTTTTGAGCATATGATTTTTTATTCTAGCACTACTGTTGTTTAGTGTTGAATGATTCACTGTGGCATTGGTGAGGAGTTATTGTAAGTCACCAAACCTGAAAAGTTAGTCTGTATGGTACTACCTTGTTCGACTAAATGCAAACAACCATTATCGCCTGTAGTTGACTTTCTATGTAAGTAATATCTCGCTGACTGTACGAACAGCAAAACTTAAACGCTCGACGATGCATGACGCAACAACGTAGAGTCAAACTTTAAATTTTTTATTGAACNAGTTTTAAAATGGATTTAAGGTACCAATCAATCATTCAGTGACCTGAATTAGTGTGAGCTATATGGGAAGCGGTTTATTCGACTCTTTTCAAACGGGACTATGGCCAGGTGGAATAGGAAGCATGGCTATCTTTTGCACAGCGCATTGCCTGGAAATAAATACAAGCGCGTTTTGATGTGTTCTGATCATCGTTCCCTCTCGCCAAATTGCAAACAAATTAACCGTCAATAAGAATAGTTGACGATGAACATCGTCCTTCTTCGCATTGCTCAAACGTTAGCGGAATCTCGCAAATTTCTCGAGTTCATTGAGATTTCATGCCTCAAGTATCACTCAAAGTGGAGTATGGGGTGATGAGGTACCTCGCGTTCACGCGTCCTGGTGATCAAAACATTATGCCCCAGGTGTGAAACATTATTGGCAGCTTTCTAAGTATGACACGGAAAAAACCCAGTGCATTGATATTCAGAATATGTATATAACTATATGTGTCCGAAAAGTTCCTTACAGTTATTGATCAAAGGAATATGTGCTAAGAAAACGAGTCGGTGAGCGAACAATTGTTCTCCGATCTTCCTAGTCATGCTCTTACATATCGTATAGTGGAAAGATGCTTACCAAATGACATCCATTTGCTCAATGAAAGGTCAATAATCGGAGTCGGAGGAAAAGAGATGTGTGTGTGTATATTTGGAGGAGCGTTTACTGTGTCAATGAATGTGACCTTTCGCCAGGTGGGGCGAGGGACACGTTCTGTTCTGTTTTAGTTTTAACACTGAGCCAGGGCAATTGAAGCGCGCTTGAACTATAGCCTCTTTTAGGCACACCGGTTTGGACAACGTAAGTGAAAGGCGATCGCCTCGACCATGGCCACTGTCCAATTTCCGGTGCCCCCAATCGATCAATTGAGTGGGATGCGATTAAAGAACATCGAAAGCTTTTCACGGTGTCTACGAAATAACTCACAATCGCACTTTGGATATAGTCGGTCTTCCTCTGATTTAACCATCACGGGTGGTGCTCCTTAATGCATTGAGACAAACACCCAACCGTACGATCTGTACAACATGCGCCTTAGACGCACTTAAAGGAATAAATTACCATGAAGGAGGTTAGTTTCGGCAGTTTGTTTTTCACTTGCATTCTCATCACTGATGATGTGGAGAACATTGCTCTAGGCTTTGCTGCAAGGAAAGTGGAATTTGTCGCCGTTCTCAAAGACTGTACTAGGCATTCTGTATGCGAGTCCTCCTTAGAATGAAATTTTTATAAATAATTCTTTTTTCAGGACACTGACGGAAAGGATTGCAAATCCTTCTGAATAAACGTTTCTGGATAACCATTTTCCTGCACTGTTTGGCGAATAAAGGGCAATTTATCATCCAGTATAACAAATGAACAAATCTTGTGGGCTCTAGAGGCTAAACGCCGAACTAGATTAAGTTTGTACTTTACAAGAAGGAAAATATGGAAGTTGATGTATTGACTATATCATGTTTTCTTTCTGTGGATCCGTCTTGTTAGTGATCCAGTTTCGCTAGAATATGTGCTTTTGGATTTTTATTTCAGTTTCACAACTGCGGTAATCAAACGCAAACAATATTTTGCAGTGTGGGAATGTCTAGTAGTGTCATAACGGAGTGTGTGATTGCTTTGAGTTACCGGTCTATCATAACACGTTTTTGACGGAAAAAAGTCGGTTATTGATTGGCACATTTTAATATTCACGTGATCCGTATTCGGTTCGGAAAATGAGTTTGACATTGGGCGATTGATATGCTTCGTATGTTTAGCATTATTGTTTCTATATTGAAGCAAGAATCAATCGGAATACCCGGCTAAACGGTGTTCAATGTGGCCTATCGCACGCCTAATTGTCCGCCCTATCGATTGTGCCGCGTAATTTCAATAGTCTTACCTGGCAAATAACAGCATAACACATCGAAAGAACTATCGCCCAGTTGGGCCGAGTTGGTGTTAATATCATTATCATCATCACCGTACAGCGAAATACGGTGGGGCGAATTTTACTGATCGCTGCCAAACTCATATTGCATACAAGTTTAGTGGTAAAATTTAAGGTGGACAGGGATTAGACCTATTTTGAGAGAGAGAGGTAAGAAGGTGAACCATTGTGGTCAACACACACAAAGCGCACAATCGAACTCTGCCTAATTACCATTTCAAGCATTCTGACCTGATAAAAAAAGACAACACAGACGCCACTGCTGTCGGTTCGCTGCCATATCCTTCAATGTCTCTAACCAACCAGTTTTGGAGTCTTTCGGATCCCAATCTAGAAGGCGAGAAACACCCACTCTGCATAATCGCTCTGCCTCGTCTCCNCTCCACGTCATATGTTGACCTCCACGTGGCTTCCAACAGCCCGGTTTAGCTACAACGAATAAGGCACGGTGCGGCAGACGACAGCTGGGCCCACGCAATACGTGCCCTAGCCAGCGAAGCCTAGTATTCTGAATTCGGTATGCCTGCAGGTTTATACCTGATAGACTCCCAAACACACGACGGATTACCTCCACGTTACTAACCCGTTCGTTCCATCTAACATAATCGAAAACTTCAAGTCCACGGATATCTTCTACTCGCAAATCCAGGGTCTCACAACCAGAAAGCAGGACTAAATAAACCTGAGCATAATATACACAACCTTTCAACTTCAGTGAAACATCGCGTCTACGCCAAAAATGTTAATATCATCGTTTGTTCTGGAGTAGTGATATGTTGAGGCCGCACGCCATTAGGACAAAATCGATTACGCTTGCATTTTTATTCGAATATCCCAATCGAAGGATCTGGGAATATTTTTTGTTTGCATTATTAAGTATATCGTATGCTTATCATCAAATGAAATATTTAAGGTGAAATATTCCCGAAGGATTACTATTTAAAGAAAGGCTGCACAGAATGTTGCTGGATCAGTAAATTTGTTCAGTAAAGTGTAAAACAACCCCTGTGTTTTTATAGTTGATAGTACTCACGTGTGTTCGGGAACTATCTATCATTGTTTTAGGTGTTACACATCGCACGTGATAATTGTATCATCCAATCGAAATTCAGGCCAGCTGCGTGTTCCTATATGAACCATTCAACGAGTTAAACTGTTTTGGTCATATTGCACTATGAAGCCATTTGGTGACCATATCCAACTGCCCACAACCTGTTTTCGACAGACGTTCACACAAACGGGAATGTTTTCGCACTCAGGCTAGGTTTACCGTGCTTGCAATGGGATACATTTCGAGGGGTTCGGTCCAGAAGACATTTTAACCAGAGCACGGTTATTAATTGCAGTCTACGTCGAATTGCACTAGTCTGGTGAGGTAACCGGGAGAGCAATGCTGAGATTAGGCGTAGAGTTTTAGGTAGTCGCGGTTGTCCACTGAAGCAAGTAGTCGACTTTCATAGATTACTCTGGTTGGAACATATGTTATGCATGCCACCAGTTAGGTCGTCACGGCACACGATGTTCACCAAGGTAGGTATCGGTTGGTAAAAGATCAAGGGTGGTCAAACGAGGACCTGGCACGAGGATATGCAAACCCTAACCACGAGACTGGATCGCATAGGTTCCGTTAGGCTCCTTGGCTGGGGACCCTTGATATCACGATCAACGATGGTTAGGAGCACTGAGCGATATGGCTGGTGGCACTCATGCACCCACTCCTTATTCTCATAACATCAGTCTATAAAAATTCGCTATGGTCCACTTGGGTTTCCTCTCAACATTCTAATCTTCATTCTGCTATTTTGTCTAATCAAGCAGCCAAAAGACAGCAACCAAAACCGGCGCACGAAAGTGATCGGTTAATGATTGTAAGAACTGAATTGAACGTGAATTTGCCGTGGCCGTGTGTTATCCCCAATAGTTTACAAAAACTTACCACCTCGGGTGTTATTTCTATAACACACACTGATTTCGCCAGTGTATATGTGACTAGTCTACGTTTGTTAACATATGCCACACATGGTAAATCAAGTCCATACTGGCGTTTCGATGAGCACAGTGCATGGTTTCATGTCGGGCATGTGAGATCGTCTCTGGGGGCGTTTTGTTTTACACAAAACGGTATCTGCGAGCACAAAAGAAATTGGTGTATTTCATGTTTCCCAAATAGTTCCTGAAGCGTCATACACCAAAATGGAATGATTTTTGTTTGAAAGTGTTGAACAACAGCAACCCAATAGATAAGAACATTCTAAATGAATATTATTCACCAAGATAAGTCAACACATATGGCCAATTCATATATGCGCAAAAACACGCCTATGGAAACTGGTGACATGTGGCGTTTGGAGAATGCATGACAAATATAACGTGTCAGTANNTAGTGAAGTGGTAACTTGGCCGCCCAAAAGGCATCTCCGGCAGTAGGTGTTCCGGTAAACACATTGAAATTTCCCGAATGAAATGTGTTCAACCAAACAATTGTTAAAACCGTGAATTCCGAGCCAGTACTACTCAACCAATGTGATCAAACAACTGCTTTACCAACTGACCACTTGATGCCGCGGGTGGTGATTGTGGTGGTGCGACGGTTCACACACTGTCACCGGCTTGGTTTGGACCCCATGGTTCGAAGTTCGAGCTCCCGTCGCTCTCGTCCGGTTCAGTACCACACCTTACGTACCGAGGTCTTATGTGGTTCACTACTTCAAGGCCCGTGGGGCTTAGGTTTCGATCACTGAACATCAGGTCTTGGTGCTTTGGGGCTTTCCTCGTCTGCTGTGCATTACTCTAAGGTGTGTATTAAAAAAATAATAAATCCAGTGACTGTTATGTAAAAATGAATGATATAACCTGATGGTAATATTCGGGTGACCGACGCATGCTTGCCTTACTTCAATCCAATAAAGTGCACTAGTTAAGAACTCAACCATAGCCTAATTATATATATATATATATGGTTCTCACTGCTTTCAAGCTGACTCGCCCTAAATTGCATAATTATGGTTTACTTATCTCCAATTCAATATAATGTGATCCTTTCCTCTGACTGTCATTCTTAAACAACCGCATACGACATACCTTGTATGTAAAATTGCGCCAACTGTTTTCGCTAATCACGCGAGATCCATGGATGGAACGGATATCACTGAAAAACTTGGGCGTCGTACTCAAGACTATTGAGGAAACTAGTTTGTCATAGCCACGACGAATGACAAAATCAAAACACAAGGTGTTGGTGTTGAGAAAGGCCATTCTCAAGTCGTTCAACCGACTAATCTCACGTTACAAGCAATTACATGGCGATGGGATGACGACATAGTATAGAAGTCGGATATGCTTCCAGCATACGGTTGTGCTTGTGTGTGTGTTAATGATCGTTCTACGAGTTGATTGATCAATAACCCACACGCATGCTGAAATCACATCCGAGTTCCATACGATGTCGTCATCCCATCGACATACAATTGCTTGTAACGTAAGATTAACCAATTAAGCGGCTTGAGAAAGGCCTTCTGAGGGGGGGGGGCGAAACGTTATCATCTTCTCCTCGTGTTTGTTTTCGCTAATGTTTTGCCCGAGCTGAATAGCAGAGTAAGGAAAATACAAAATATATACTACAGTCAACTAACTGGATATTGCATCTTGTTCAAACCCAAATAATCATTCTATTCATTCACGATTATCTTCCCAATGCGCATGTCAACAGAACAATTCGGCTACGGGAGAAGGTCAGAGCAATCGTGATCATGGATTTAGCAAACATCCGGGGCGATAGAAAACCCATGTCGTGTAATTTAATACACAATATTCTTTGTTTCCCCGATTGTATGTTTCACTTGACCTTTTACGATGTTTTCCGGAATCTTCTCGTTGAACACGCAACTTGACCGCCGGTGAGCATCTGTTTGCATAAATCTTCAACCTATGCCGTGTTCACTAGACGCGTGTTCTCTAGTGAGACGGCAGTTACTCATTACTCTGGTCAATAAACCGCTCACGCAGGCAGAAAATGTGAAACAGGCAAGGATATTCAGACAGCGGCTAGGTATCCTATTTTTCCTTCCATGCAGAACGATTCGGTTTTTACTGTCTGATCATTGCTGGCATTGAGGCTCTACTCACAATCCGTTTGAGGTATTGCTTTTGTTTTCTTCATGTGAAACACTGTGAAACCGTACCTTGTAAAACGTACGTAAAAAAGAATTTCAGCAATAAAAATCATTAGGAATTCCAGCATCACATTCGTTTCTGCAAGTCTCGTTTCGAAGCACAAATACCGATTAAGCTCCTTGATGACCAGGTTATCCTTGCGAATACGTAGTTCATTGAAGATTCCCATTGTAACATTTGAGAACAAAACACGAAATAGAGAACAAGCTGGTTTTCGAGGACTTCCTCATATGGCTAATACAGTTATATAAATAGGTTAAAGGCATATCACATTTGCATAACGCTTGACGTGTGTGTGGATTAGATTGGTAGATATAACTAGTTGTTTATGTGCGGTTCACAAACAAAAATGGAGTGGTGAGTGGATTGGAAAGGGACGTGTCACAAGAGGGATTAAAACCGAATCAAGGTTAACCACCATCGGTTTCGGGTACGGGGTCAATTGCAAGGGTCAACGGGTCATGGAAAGGGGTCAGCTGCAGTCATGTAACTGAATTTACTCCGTGGCCATGGCAGTTGAAGTGCTTAAACGAATCGTTTTGGGAACGAAGCGATGAGTTAAACAAACGGATGGCTACTGCCTCAGCTGTTGCTAGATGTTGTTGACGAACAGCCTTAGATGGATAAGGAGGAACCCGGTAGATCACCTTGAAAGCGTCTTCATGCACAGTATGTTCCGTATTGGCGAGGTGTTCGACAATGACACTTNGCACTAGTCATGGTTTTTCTTTCTCCAGTAGACAACCAGGCTGGTTTATGTTCCTTGATTCTCTGGGAGAACTGCCTGATGGTTCTACCTATGTAGCTTACCGAATATGAGCAAACAAATGAGTAGGTAATCATAGAAAAGGTAGAAATAGGCAGTTTATCTTTGAGATTCATGGAAATAATTGGTCGACTGGTGAAATGAAGGCGTAAACGTGCTGCGGGAAATGTGTGTGCGATTGCTCTTTCCAAGCGTCGGATGATTCACTCACTTTTGTGTTCCCCTTTGTAAGGGAGTCTTATGTATAAGTCTTTCTTATTCACTATTATTATAGGAGGTCCTTTGGGTAACCACTGTCATAACCGGGAAGGTGTGTATGGGTTGTACGCATCCTCTTGGTAGTTTTGGAATCAGGGTTTTGACCAATTCCCCTATTTGAACTACCCGTGGTTCAACTACCCGTTTGTAGCCCCGAATGTAGGCTATACTTCCTCTCACTTTGGTATGAAAACCGCTTCGCCACGAGAAGGAAGTGAGTAGGGCATTCTCAGCAAAGGCTATTTGAGACGATTGGTTCTATGGGAACATTTCGCTCGGTGCAAGGGAAAGGCGACCAACCGCAACACTAGACACCCATCCCGACCATACTGAGCCTTTCGGAGGCGATCAATAACTCTACAGCAAACTAACTCTACGTAACACAGAACTATCCATAGAGTTGTAAAGCTTCGCGCTTCACCTAATGTGGTTGGTTGTACCATTCATAACTTTGGCAGAGATTGATGATGGAATGACACATCTTGAAGTCTCTTTCTTTCAAAACAACCCGTAGAAATGTGCGAATGATATACAGGTCTAATCGAAACTGAAACAACAGGTCCCTGTGAAACACTTTTGGGTTAGTGTAGGCAAAAGCATTTACACAGAAGTAATTTTTTTCCAAATAATAATAAACAAGCCTTAGTGAGTCTTTACAGATGTGACTTCCCTGATTCGTTTGTAGTCAGTAATTGTATCGGTTCAGAATGTAGCGAATACTCTCATTTCATCAGTAGTGGTTGACCTAGAGATCATGAGAAATTGAGAGATAACTAAAGAGAATAAACCAATTTTTGTTTACAACAAATTCACGTTGCTAATAATTAGGATGTAAAGTTTGTGTACAGAACAGTCCTGCAAATGACTGTATTTAGAACGTTCGATTTCGTGTCAGTGAACATTACCACATTTCAAAATAAATATTTAATGTGGTCCACAAAGTGCGTTTGTTTACACGCTGGAAACAATGAATTCTCAGTTGCTTCAATTAGCTGCATGTGTTGTTCAAATTGCAAGGATTTTTTATAACAAATTCTACTTCAAAATCCCGGACATTTTGCTCGGAAAGGATTTCCTTATTGCACGTCTAGCGTGGCTTTTGCTTTTTTCCCGAAATGTCATTTCTTGGTCTGCTCTCCGGCACTATGAATGTTAACCATAGTTTAAAGTGTAAAAAAGCAAACTGGACCACTGGACAAACTGACTGGAGTCTGCTGGTTTCGAGGCGCGTAGACACAAACCCCGATTACAATTACAGTTTACAAAAGCCCTCGATGGTCAGTGCTGACCCGGTGGTCACGTCACCGAATTAGCAACCCCTCGGGGGATGTGTGTGTGCTCGAATTCCACCACCACCGCCCGCTTACTTTTCTCATTGTGTGTGTGTGTGTGTTGAATGGCAGCCCTTCGATTGGCCGCTTCCAGTTTTCTGAAAATCGTATATCTGTATGTTCACTAAACGGATAGTCTGCGTTTAGCGGAAGATTTTAGTAAGGTAATATAATAATATAATATAACATAAATATATATATATAATATGCTGTAATATAAGTAATACAAGGGCGGAATCGTGTAAACGCAACCACCGACGTTCACATGCATAAAGTGGTCAACAGAAGGAATAGAATGCGAGAACAATAATGAAGGGTGTTCAACAGATGTGGATCATCCATCCAACCATTATCGCATAGTCCCGGTCAAAAGGCATAAGTTGTTTCCGTTTGAGCTAAGAGTGAGACAGAGACACGATGCAAAATGGAGCTAGCAAGCAAGTGGCTGAGGTAGTGTGACGGATAGACCACAATACCAGAACCGGGGTCTTGTGTGGTGTCTGAACGCTTGGATACTTTGTAAACGTGTTCATAGTAATTCACCAATACCTGCTGATAATGAGTCGCGTAGTATGCAATCAATGAGAATAGAATAACGGTTACGTTCCTTTCACATCGGAATTGAAGTGACAGTTTTATCATGGGCATTACTTACAAGTAGATGCTTTTCTTGTCCCCTAGGGTGTTTACACGTCAAGTCTGGTCAAGAAAAAGCTTTATGCACTCAAAGGGTAAATTTTCAGCTATTTAAGATTTTTGCAGTGGATAGATAAAACCATTTACAAACAAAAAAACAATATAAAAAATTGTTCACTTTAGTAAATGAAAGAATGATCAGTGTAAGAGTGTTTCCCTGGGGAGGGTGAGTACAGTCTGACGATTAACGAGTACCCGAGCATGGTACGGAATTACACTGTTTCTATATGTGGAAGTACGCGTAGGATGGAGTTGATATTTGGAGCGAGTTTGCGGATTTGACAGGGATTTCTCGATGTCTTGGTGCAGACAGTGCCCCCGATCACGTGTTATCCTGTCAATGAATCAATCATAAGTGTCAAGATGCTTGGAAATAAAGAAATCAACTAAAACATTTCTATCAAGTCCACTGTAGCGGTACAAACGTTTGAGAGGTATCTCGAAAATAAAGTGGTCCTTCTACAGACCTGGGATAAAAATCGGGGAGCAGGATAGCCGGTGTGGAAGAATGCCGATAATCACCACTTTAAAAATAACATCATTTGGTACGGTCAGTTTTCTGAGCCTGTAATCATAGGAAGACAGTTTTCTAACTTTTGGGAAAATGCTGATGACATGCGCACACCAGTTACGAGTTTGGGGCGACAGCAAAATGTGTAACAGATACAGATTCGGGAATACTTTGATTCTTTACTCTAAGATCACGGAGATTATTAACTAATGAAAAATAACGGGGACCGATTGGAAGACTAAAAGCAACTTGAATGCACTTTCTGATTGTAAGTACAAGGGATCGGGTTACAGACCAATCGTGAAGTTCATTAGGATTGTCCTGGAGAGTTCGAAACCTGTCTGCAATAGGAAATGGACAATCAATCATAATATCATCAGCATACCTATAACTAATAAAAAAGGTTGAAATGGGGGGGATTTCGTATATACATAGAAAACAAGAAAGGGGACAAAATGGCACCCTGAAAATCACCGGCTACAGTGGTAAAAGAACAAGACTCTGCCCCACTCAGTGCAATAAACTGGGTCCTATGGAAGAAGTAGTCGATTAGTGCATTCAAGACTTCAGGAGCTAGAACACTCCAAGAAAGACATTCAACAAACATGCTTCGGTCGAAAAAAACCAAAAGCGGTTGTATAATCAAGAAAAGTAGAACCAGTGTTACCGGCACCATTTTGTCTAAGGTGGAAGGAATAGAATAAAACATGTGAGTAACAGCGTCAAGTGTGAACAGAAAGGGTTTGGATGAACATTGTAAAGGGTCATTGGAGTTGCAATGGGGTATCATGCGAAGCAGCAACATATTTTCAAAAGGCTTCAGCAACAAGGATGTGCAGGCAACTGGACGGCGCTTAGGAGTATTGTTTTGTTAAATAAGATACACCTGCTGAAAGACAAATTTTCCTACCCAGATTGATGTCCCACACACGTTTAACTTTACATTATCAATATATAATCGAATTTTGAAGACTAAACTTCCCGAAACCGTGGATGCTGATCGACAAACTCTGTCAGTCTGGTTCATTTAATGTAATCTTCCATGCTCCCTTGTCGACCAAATTTTGAATACAAAATTAGGAAATTCTCATTTGTTTTTCGCAAGGGTTACAGTTGTTTTTTCGTTAGCAATAACGTGGATTGGGTTCCAAGTTCAACTGTTCACTGGTAGATTCAGCAACTGTAATAGCGCAATCTCCGCGGCAAATTGACAATCTGTAAATTTGGACGGAAACCCTACAGTGAGAGTCCACAACACAGTTACCCACGCGTAAGCCTACTGCCCACTAATCGCGCATGGTAAACGAGATGAAAGATTTATTTGTGTTCCCGTGGCCAGGGCATTCGGCGCAAGGCAATAAATCAGTCCTTGTTTGAAAGGAAGTCATCCCCCTTAAATCAGGTAATACCACTTGCGGGTCACTTCAAAAAATGTGCATAAGGAGGTTGTATTTATGAGGGTTCGTTAGTTATAAGTCATGTTGTTGGCCTGTTCCACCAAGCAGGGTAAGATTTATATTGATCATAGAATACTAAATGAAAAATTACTGTTTAGGACCAAGGTTTAAAATAATAGTATACCAGAGTACACGTTCAACAAATCGTACAAATTTAAATGCCTAATATATCACATGTTTGAGGGTCTGCCTGTAAATTAACCGATCAGAGTTTTAGTGATATATTGCACCTTTCTCCGGCATTTCCCATTTAAACCAAACCCCATCCATAAACTTGCTCAAATCAACCGCTTGTCCGTACAAACTAATCTAATTGTATACGAATCAATAACACTATTTTTTGTGTCCATTACTTGTTTTTTAAATGATTGATTTATTCCATCATTGAAATGAACCGGATCGTATGCCCCACATAAATTTGTGCTTTACAACCTCGATCAGGTGGACAGGCCAAAACAACACTCCGGGAAACGCCTTGATCCAACAAGTGCGGTAGATTTTTTTATTGATATATGTGTGTTCAATTGACTATAGATCACAAATGAAAATGTATCAACATTGTGTTCCTCTCATACAGAGGACTTCTGTCCTCAGTTTTTCTCCTGATCTATGTAAGGGGTACTTAACCGTCAATTACTCATGTTCACTTGTTGCATCGTCCTTGCCGTCAGTTTGACGAACACGTCATCACACTGGTCACGCAAAGTTGAATAGAACCGTAGCTACCTGTTACAACTAACCAAACCATCGTTTTTTCTCCGACACTTGCTCCATTTGTGAGTTGTTTGCATCTCGTCTTGACAAACGTCAGTCCTGTCCCCCCCCTCTCCCAAATGCTTCGGGTTTTGAGCC
>UZAN01041362.1:20183-33825 GCA_900618425.1 Echinostoma caproni | reverse complement strand
TTAAAAAGGTCACCAGGGTTTATTCAGCTTGATTCCTAATAAATCTCTGCAGGGAAAACGTTGGCAAAAGGATCGGTCATCTTTATGTCACATGCATAAGGTAGGGCTGAGGATGTGGTTCCATTGTTGACGGAGCTCTGATTCAGACCCAAAAGTATGGGGATGTAATGCCACAAATGCGCATGATGACTTGCCAGGTTCCTCGGCTAACTTTCTTCTCAAGCAGAGAACGAGCGTACAAGGCGTTAAGCCTGTGGTGCTTACTCCTAATGGATTTAAAAATAATACGCATCTCATTGTGCTTATGTATTCTCGACGCATGCACGCACTTTTCTAAGACGACGAATTTGTTGGCGCTGTGGGATGGAGGAACGATCGGGGATGATATAAATTGTTTCTGACGGACAACAAACATTTTAAAAACCGTTTGTTTGACGTGTTAAGTGGTCAAGGCTTAGAATGACAAACGTAGTGAAGTCCGGATTATCGATCATTTCTCTTAGCCACGTTGGCTTTACTGGAGAGCACCATTTGAATTAAAGCTTGTGATCACAAGTGCGAGTAAAAAGACGGCGGTTTGGTCTGCTAATATGACGGAGAATTTTATTGTTCACTGCTCAGAAGTCCCTAACAAGGGCGGAATTCTTCACAAAGGAAATGACGAACGTCGACCAAACCTAAGCCTAGATATGCATCAAATCTAGCCGAAAAGACGATTATGTTTCGAAAACCTCTAGTGGTTGGGAAACCGGTATCAGAATTATGTAAGTCACTATAAATAAAAAATGACCTATCTACATATCCAGTCAATATAGTTGAAAGAGCATAATGCAAATCATTGAGAACATCAGATGATTAATAGGGACAGTCTACGCCCTCATAATAATGAATAACCGGGAGAAACCAAAATGTTTGGGCCTACGTCGCGGTACAAATGCATATATTTGGAATGTAGAATGGGAAAACAAGTTCATGGTCCGGTGACAGGACTGATTTTTATCAAATGTAATAACACGACCACTGCGTCTGGAATAAGGAACAACGGACACGATAGTTAATGAAACCATCACCTAGGTGTACTATTTTATCATCCATTCCGTTCTGAAACCAGCTGACTTGAAGCATGCTGAGCTGGGAATTTTCCCGCAGTTCAACAGATATGCATTTCGTCCATATTCCCGACGAGAGACCGGACAGTACAACTGAGAATGATGGGGACAAAGAAAAGAGAGATCGTTATTTTTTGAAGAGCTACTGTCCAACCAGAACGATGTCTTCACAGGTTTTCCGAAAGCCATCTCAACCTCCTCTTAGCAAAATTCCTTACTGTTTTCCTGAAGCAGGCTCTCACTTGTTCATCTTGACATAATACATAAAATAAACGTTGCATTGTAAAGTGAACGTACTCCGAGGTCTTGCAGCGCAAGGGAGTGAACAGAGATGAGCGATAAGACATCCGTCGCCTCGTGTTCTCACAGCTGGAGACCATAGGAGACTTTGTGGGCAACAAACGGCGGCGGGGAACGGTAGTGGAGAGGCGGGTCACGGGGTGACGAAAAAACACCGACGGACGGAGGTCTTCCGTGGGTGGGGGTTAAACTTAAACCTGCAAACAAAGCAAAGAAAACGCCGTGAACGAAAACCATCCAGCGAGATACAAGCACTCATGATACAATATTACTGAGCGCTTGCCAAGCGTTACTGTATTTGACGAAATGAGATATTTCTGTAGTCGCATAATGGTCGCCTTGGCAACCAAGGTAGGACTTTATTCGAATGAAACAGAAAGACACCGAACCCCGTGGTGGTTAGGTACTCCGTGATCCAAAGATGGTAAACCGGATAATGTGGCAGAACTTTGAAGGCCCTGCTAATTCATTTAAATTGCAGATTTAATTGTCCAGTAGATACTTTTACGTATAAAGCATAAACCAATTCTGCTCTCAGTTAGAGAGCGTTTCATCCGGAAACAATCGCCACTGATTTGAACGGAAAGATGTAGGAGATTCTTACGATTATCCTTCCTAATATAATTATCATTATAAACAAAGGCAAGTAAAAATCAAGGATATACAGGACAATAATTGTACGATAAATATCTCAAATTTATCGATGTGTATCAATAAATGTTAAGATTTGGGAACAAATAGTGACCGCCGTTACGTCCTCCGTCCAAGAAAGATGTACCTATCTAGACAAGGACTTAGTTAGATGTTTTGTTGAAGCCGAGATTTGGTGCTATGAACGATGAGAAGGATTCACAGCGCTAATTTGTCAGAGCTCACTCATGCTTCGGTTTGGCGTAAATAAATAAACATTTTGGTAGGAAAAAAGATCGCTCTGAATTGGTAGACCATGATTTAAACAGATGCTGCAGTTAAATCGCGCCGCATCCTGAGATTAGCGATGATAAGCACACCGGTTAATAAGTGCCATATGCTTCGGGGTTCTTGAGAATGAATTCCGATTGAATACAATAGAGTTGTAGAACTGGATGTTGTTTGCTTCAGCTCGTGTTTACTGACCAGGCGAGCATCACGTATGTGAAGAAACTCGATCATGATTGATCCAAGTAGTTGAGGTCAGTCAGCGACTGTTTGAGAAAAGGAAAACAAAGATCTACCGAACAGTGGACGATAGAGTTGCTTTGTCACTGAAATGCCATCAAACGTCCGCTGCAACGGCCTCGTCCTCTCACGTGTGTTCCGAGCCCACCAGTACAACGTGAAAAAATAAAAAATGGACGTTTTCAAAGGTGAAATTGGTCTTGCACATAGAAAAAGAAGCGTGAACTCAAAAGCTAGGAAGCATTGGGCAGCTGTTTCGACCTGGTTGGGTCTCATAAACTGTGTGAATTCATCCATCCAGCTGGTGGTGGCGAACCCAAGACCTCACAGGAAGGACGCAAGTAGGCTACCCACTCGGCTACCGGGTAGCTGAGTAGACCGTTTTTCATCTTTCGTTTACACGATGTAGCACAACCAATCTTAGCGAGCTCCTCATCTCAGCATTAGCCCTCGGGCTATGACTCGGTTGGAAAATTTCACAACCTTACTACCTGTTTCATGTGAGTAATGGAGGATTCAATTGATTCAATTGAAAGGTGAAATTCGTCGTGTATATGGCAGTCTATCCCCGATTGGGTCGATGGATTCGCACTACATTGATGAGACCAAACCAGGTGGAAAAAACTATCTAGCGCTTACTAGCTTTTCAGTTCACGCATCGTTTGCTGTATCCCCGACGAATTTCACCTTTGGAAATAGAAGCAAATCAAATCCATTAATTACATGAAATAGAGGTTTTACTTACCGGGATCAAAAAAAATTGTAAATCAAGGTCGGTACTCAAGTGATGAAGATTGGTCATTCATCACCTCCACCATTTTTCATGCTCCGCGCGTGTTTTGTTGAATTCGCGATTCCCGGTTCATCGCTGACATTTTGACCTCCCAATGTCTATCCCATCTGTATGTGAGGATGATGCAATCACACAAAACGTTGTTGTTGTTGTACTGCACTTCAAATGACGCTGTACAACCCAGTCCGATCTGCGATAGAGTACGTGTCTTCATCTTGCCGTAAACGTGAACAACCCAGACAGGTTTGCCCAACAACAAGGATGTTTGTTTGTTTCCGGACCCTACGTGATGCTCTACCAGGTACCTTGAGAACAGATATTGAGGCTTTTGCCTGTTCACGAAAAATGTGGCTAATAGTTAAGTTCCGATGTGCTAATGAAGTATCGCTTATTGCATGCATTCTGCCACATGTCCGGAAAAAACACTGGGACAATTTGCAAATATTTAGCGAATAATGACTCCAATTTGACTGCTAATAATGTATTATTTATACCTATCCTTATTTCTGTACCCACGAGTAGTCATTTTTATTACTAAGAACTGATATATATGGCCGGTGGTGGCCTGGTGGTAACGTCACCAAATTATCACCTCGGAGGTCGTGTGTTCAAACCCCACCACCACCGCCTGACTTTCCCCATGGCAGCCCTGTCTGATTAGCCGCTTCCCCTTTCCTGAAAATTGTATCATTGTGTATTCAATAAAAGGAAGTACAATTAAAAAGAAAAAAAGAAATGAAACTTTATCTCCTGGATGCATAGTAATGGTAATCATTGGATATAAATATCGGTGAGATTAGAATTCGTCTTTGGATCAAAAACGGCTTCAAATGGATTAGCAAAGGAAATCAGCCGGGCGGTCAAAACTGCTATGTGAAACCAAATCAATACTCAACGATAGGAAAGTTATGTGTGGACTTCACGGGCTACCAGGATTCAAACGCCTAGCATAAAAACCTCAAACTTCGGCACTGTTTGATTCAAGAAGCATCGGGGACCTGTAAGGCCTTTAGCCCAGCCAACAAACAAACTACTACCAGCAAGCAGACTGGCGGGGAGAGCGCTGGCAATCGAAAAACAGCAGCATTGCATGCATCTAGGATAAACAATGCTGCTGAGTAAACCGGATAGAACCAGTGTAAATGCGGCGAAGGTATGATTGGTACTTACCGCTAGAGGAGAGCAAGCTTTTGCAGATCAGTGTCAGGGCAGAGCCAATCATTCGTGGGCACCTAGTGATGAAACAGGTAAAAGCAATAATATAAAAGGCAGCGCAGCATAGCAAGCATACTTTTAATTTGTTACTGTGTGAAAACGGTGTCAAAAACGGAGTCATAGCCACGGACAAGCCGTATGCCAAAGATGTTCGCAATGAATAAAAAAAGGTCAAGTTGAGGCAGTTTGAATTCTTAAACGTTTCGAAACTGTACAGATCACGTGCGGTTTAATCCGTAGAATTCCACGACGATTGAAGGGACTACTAACATAAATGCATACTAGATTACAGTCCAACTTAGAAAATCATTTGTATCGAGACATATATATGCACTCATGCTTATCAAATCCATCACTGGCATATTAGTCTCTTGCCCTTAGACAGTCTAGACAGCAGATCCGAAATAGAACGCCTAACCTTCACAAGCGGCCAACGAACGAGAACATTAAGGACGGGATATAACTCGACAAAAATCCCATTTCNGTGAGTTGGTGATTGATCACGTGATCCCATTGAATGCCAATGTCAATTTCATTCTGTTTGTGAACAGAAATATAACGAGGTATCCCAGGAAATTTTCATTACCCCCTTTTTCTTTTATGGGAATATATCAAGTGGTCGATTGATTTTCAATAAATTTTTTCTGTTACACTGAAAGAACGATAAATAAATATGAAAATCTTTGCCTAATCCATGATTTATTCACTCCTAATCGTGACGTATTTTTTTCTATTCAAATGCCGACAGGGATCGTGAGTGAGTTACCGAAAATACAATCGCAAAATTGGCTTTGAAAAACGAAGCCCGAAACACTGAACTACACTGACCATATTGCCAGAAGCTGGATGTACTTTCTAAGAGGATTCAGCGTTTATCTGTCCATGCTTGGTTGCACAAAGTGGCACGTATCAGAACAAGTGAAAGCAGGCAGAGCAGTGGAGCTATTCGATCTTCACTATGCTACCGTACACATAAATGCACACTGGTTGATGCTAATTTCGTCGGCCTATGTTCTTCTATTTCGCTTATTTCCGATTATTCTGATCTTGAATTGAGTCCCGGTTTGCCCAGTGTATTCTGCAGGCCTACGGACAAAACAACTCTGGACTCAGTGATTGTTCTTAACGCCATATGTCAAGGTCAAGTCATAGACTTTGACTACGGCAACCCGAAAATACACCAACTCGGATTTTGAACATGAACTGAACTCTCGGATGCCGAATCTTTAGCCAGTAACACCCACTTTGCATGCGTCATTAGAAACAACGGAAACGAGATCCCGATCATTTGGACTAACCTAACATCCTTAACGCATAATCACGATAAAGATCACGCTACCATTTAACCCCATCTGATAATGGGGGTTAGTATGACAGACAGCGAATCATTCAGTCTACCACTCACACATACGAAATATCCGTTGGTTTGTGATCCTTTCCTCTGAGTCATTTGATTTTAAACCTGCCTTGAGAAGCGTTACCCACAGTAACCGAAACATCGGCAAATACAAGTCTCTACCAACGTCGCTGTGTTACGGACATTCACAACAGGTAGTTCGCCTCATTATTCAGGTAGCCTCAGGTATTGCTAGACTAGACAGTTGAACGCTCATGCAATCGGTGTGAGGCACACGATAAACGACTTCGAGCTTGACATCCAGATTTACTTATTGTGTTCATTCACCAAGTGCGCTAAACTTGTGCTGGTAATAGTATACCAGTATGTCCAAGTTCGAACCAGTCTGGGTGGTGTCCTGTAGTCCGACCAGGTAGTCATCGTGCTCTGTCGATCAACTTAAGAAACTATACGAATACGTTTGTAACAGTACACAACAACCACTGAAGACACCGGCATTGAGAGTTTATCTATGTTTGGGTTCTGGATTATTATTAGGGTAACTGGAAACAAGCGAGTTTATTTCTTTCCGCTGCTCGTGACTGACCAGGAACCATCGATTCCGCCGTCCACTCGTCCCGAAGACTTTGGCAATTGAAACCAATAAAATGAGAAGTTGACCTTGACAAACTCTTATCCGTGCTTGGTGTCTGGTCGAACTATGTGACCTAGCGCTACCCATGTAACGGCTTAAGAAAGACTAACGGGTAAAATTGTTCTGACAAACTTTGTTTTTTCCTGATAATGCGAAAGGGGACTTTCATTCTGTGAAACTACCTTAATTGTGGTCGCAAACATTTGGCCCGGTGTACCCAACACTGGGAGGCATTTCACGTGCATCGAGTGCTCAACAATTCGCATTGATTGTTTGTCTGTGATTCTCCGCAAATAGATTTATGCGGAAAGTTTGTTTTGTGAAATGTGACCATGCAATAAGTAACACCGGGGATGGCGTATTTTGTCCAACTGTTTGTTTCGATACAGTTTCCATTGGTACACGGAGTATCGCATCATAAATAGCACAATTGTATAATGACGTAAACGGTGATTAAAAATTGTATACCTGTTCATCTCAATCCTTCCGAAACTCATGAATAATAAACAAAGAATTCTTAGCATTTTTAGGTTTTCGAATTATGATACGCTTGGATGGTACATTCAGGAACGCCCTGTTCACCGTAAAGCAACATGGAACAGTTTATATCTTGCTTTACATTTTACTTGTGATCGACTAACTCCCGCGGGAGAATACGTCGGCTTCTTGGATGTCTCTTGTGACGCCACCTCATGCATGACGATCGGTAGCACGGTTGACACAGTGTGAAACCCAGTTCTGTTTCCAGTTACGAATTCCATTTATGGATTGGAGACCCAGTAATCCCAAATCCGCCTTGCTCGTACTGCTCCAGTTCTTCAGTTGACCACCGAGTCGGCAGCGCCATCCTCGGCACAGTGCGGGGGCTACAGCCAGTCGCGAGTGTCAGGCCTTCGGAGCAAATGGCCAAGCCACTGATGTTACCGACTTTGTGGCATTTTTGAAAGTTTGTCAATGTTCAAGCAGCACCGTCGAACATCATCATTGTAAATCCGATCTGTCCAATTTACTTGCAATATGCGGCGTAAGCACCAATAAACAAAGACTTCGCGCTTTCTTGTATTCTGTGCTCTTAGCGGCCAGGTCGCACAACCATAAGTGAGAATGGGGCGAGTGAAAGTCTGATAAACCCGAAGCTTGTTGTTTAGGCTTAGTTCACATCGATTCCACGTCAAAAACATTACCTTACTACTGTAATTTCACGAATGTACTGTGTGTGACATTGTGAATCGTGTTCGGAACCAAAGTGTAAACACCCTATGGGATTTGAAAAAGCGAAGTCTTTGTACGTTATATCCCATAATAAAAAATTTGAATTTGAATTTGAATTTGGTTGGAGGAGTTGTAGGAAGCCTCTGCCAGCTTCATCTACACAGGAGTTGGATTTCATCCTTAGCCTGGCTGTTTGGTCTGATCGTGGAGAAGTGTAATACAAACGCGAAAATGTTCTGTTCCATCGAAACAAAACATATTTTTTCTAGGGATATAACATTACTTTTTTTCTGTTACTTTGTTTCATTGAACGCATTGAACGCACACTTTTTAGAAAGAGAAGGTTATCATAAAGAGGGCCATCATGCATCCGCAGCGAACATGCATGATACGGTGGTATTGGGATTCGAGTACACGTCATACGGAACGATAATATTTTGACTTTTACGATTTCACCTTCACAGTCAAAATAATGAATAAGAATAACGTTGCTATGTGCTGTACTAGGCATAGTAAAGAATCATACAGCAGGTAAGTCAAGTCGATTTTTTCTCCAAAAAGCCATTTAGGTCGAACTATTGTCCAGAAGCGATTGCCTTATACGTTCCGAAAGTTAAAGGCATATTAAAAAACCGCCCCTTACTAGCTGATCAAATTGAACTTTTTGCATCCATTGGTGGAATGATTTTGAGCAAATATAACCACCAGGGTTAACAAATGAATTCTGTCTCACCTAATGCATACTGGCTAACCTGCAATTGCGACGACACATACGCCGACAGAACGAACCATCAACTGACATAACGAATGACCAAACACAGTCCAAATTTGCTGGTGAAGTCGATGACGCAACCCTCACCCAGTGGTCACGCGGTCATCGGGAACCCGGGGATCATCTATTGCAAAACATTAAGACAACCGAACACATAGGTAATCTGGTTTTGCTCCTTACGGTGTGATCACAATACAAAACATTTGGTAATCAGTGAAGCGCTATTGATCAGATATCCCGTTTAATGCGTCCAAACATTTTTAGTTCATTTTCAGTAGAGGTAACCTCTTTTTATTTTTATTTATTTATTTATCTATTTTTTTTAAATTTTAATTAATTAATTTTAATTCATTCGGATTTGCAAACCGAATGTGCGATAAATGTAAATGTTTCCTGTACATGCATGACTGAGGCGAATAATTGAAATTGGAAACTGTCGTGATACGAGCTTTCTGTAGGTCTTGGTGTTAAGGTTGAAAACAGATGCAGTATATTACACAACTGTTCTGAATGTAAAAATATAGCGATTTTCGTCTCCCAAATTTTGTCAAGTTATATTTTATTCAATATTGTCAATCGAATTGTTTTATAGTGCATCGGAATCGTGTAGTTCAAGGTGATTCCCCTCTACCAGGAGGAACGAATGCCCTTTTCAAATGATTCCAGCCTCTATTACAACAATTGTAAAGATCCTTCGGTGATGAACTAGACAGACATGAGGAGATTCTCACAACCCCAGGTTTCTGAAGCTGTCACGATGACTAATTGCACTACAGTTTGCAACTTCGACTTACTGTTCACGCGGACTGCCCGCGGTGAATCTGATCTCACCGAAGAACAAAAGCCAAAATTGCACAATCTTGACACGTACGAAATGTTTTCAAAATGTTTCCAACCCCCAGGCTACCCACCCCAGACCCCTGACTGGCAGTGTAATAAAGTTGTTTCACAGAGACCATTACAGGTAAGAACAAACATATATGTTTTCCAAACCGTCAAATTCCTTCAGAACACACGGTAAGTTTTCATCCACGTTCAGGCCTAAAATAAACTGTGCAGTCTTCACAAGTTGCACAATTTCTTCACTTGTATGTTGCACGCAAAAGAAAACCCCAAAACCTGTTCCATGTCTGAACTAATATTCGTTCAACTGACCTGTACAACGGGTCTGAACCCCCACCCAAAAGAACTTCACGAAATTATCCCAGGCTGCCTTATTTTTTATCGCACATTGGGCGCACATGACAAACATAGATTTTCCCAGTCTATTCTGGGAAATGTAACTGTAGTTCTTGCTTTTTGATCCCGAATGTGTGTTCCCAAAATTGATTGGCAGATAATCATGTTGGTCAATATTAGCCATTTTATCATCCGTAACGAGTTGACTACGCGTGTGTGTGTGTATGGGTGTGTGTGTGTGTGTATGGGTGTATGTGTATAAAACCACTCTGGTTGTTCACCACTGCAAGATCAGGTCGCACATATGCACATAGTGTATGCGTGTGCGTGCTCGCACGCGCGCGCGCGCGAGAGAGAGAGCGACCATTAACAACCGATTTGCATAATACATCTGGATCCAACTAACCCTAATATAGGCTCCCACTAATCGGGGAAAAAATAAATCATTGGTCTATTCCAGATGAGACGAGTTCAGGAGGGCAGGATTAGACGGCCCAGAATTCGGTCATGGACACAAGAAGGCGGGTATTTTGAGCACTGAGATTGAATAACAGACACACACACACATCTGGAGAGGGAGTAGAAAAAGACATGAAATTTTTCTATCGAAATCTGAGAAAACTAACTGTGTGCAAATAAATGTTTCCAATACTGTATTTAGGTATTTACATAAACTTGCATGTGTGTGATTGCGAAACGGGATATCGACTGGTCGCCCCATTCAAATTCAATAGTGTATGGATTCGCGGAGAGAACAAAAAACAAATGAAAGGCTGTCTCAAACAGTATGAAGAGTGAGGTGCTCATGAGTCACATATGTGCAGTTCCGTTGGACAATCAACTTGATGAACTAAAACTAAACGATAACAGCCTCCAGTGCTGAAATAATAAATAAGAGCAAATAGAGCAGTAATAGAATGAAAGTGCAATACCTGTATCATGCCTATTAGTGACTTTTGTAAACATTTTATTGATTTCTTTTAATGAGGCTTTGTTATTTTACAACTGATGCACCGACAACCGTCGTCGGAATTGAGGATTCCTAAATTCCAATGGCTTTTGAGTAATGAAAGCAACATCAAACGAGGATATTATTGTATATATATATATATATCGAGAAGGTGAAGGCGAGCACTGAGTGACAGTAATTGTTGTGGCGTTTCGACCCATACAAGGATTCGTTGTCAAACGATAATGCATGTGAATGAATTAGGTCTGCTTGTGCCTCGCACTATGGTTTGCGTCGCGCACGTTTGTCCATCAATCCCACGTTCCTCATTGGTTGTACAATCGTTGCGTAATGTTTATCGATTTCCACTGGGTGGATCCCATGCTAAACCGACGGTCTCCAATACTCAAACACAAAGAAAGACAAACGGAACATAGACGAGATGAAACTGCAGTACCTTTGGGATGTCAATGAGTCGTTTTAATAAATAAATTCCAGTTACGTTGTCTACAGTGACTTTTTCTATTCTACAGCTGATGTTACAGCAACCATCGTCCAAATTGCAAAATCGTACATTTTAATGGCATGTGGTCAATAGAGGCAAAGACTTCAATGGGTATTATATCAGGTATGCTGCTTCTGATGTGAGGAAATGTCATAATCACTCCCGTGAATGCGGGTGGAGAAATGAAGCATTGAGAGGAACAAAGGAACTGAAAATCAGGATGTTGAACGAGTTTGGTTAATATCTCCATATATATAATATTTAAAAGTGTATATAGTCCTAATAAGAGAGCGGTTAAAGATTTTGTTGCTTCACCAAAGTGGAGCCCATACAATGTAAATTTATTTATGTTTTAAAGGGTTTGAAGTGCGTGGTGCTTCTGTATGATCGAATAGGTTAATTCAAGCTTGATACTTTTCTACAGTATTCTGATTAACCAGGCAGTAGCAAACAGATTTCATCAACAGACGATTGATTCCCAGGATGATAGGGATTCGCATTATTTCTTGATTGACATCTTCCAGACAATGAAATGCCGAATAGGCCGAATCTGTGGGTAAAACATGAATCCCTCTGAACAAAGAGCAGCGTTTACCAGTTATTAGGGATATGTGTATGCATGCAGATGTGCATGTACGAAACTTGACCACAAAAGTTGTGGTCTCCTGGACGTGATCTACATTCCAAAGTTCCGGGGTGAACACCGGTTTTGAAAGACATGAATACAGGCGATACTTGATAGGTTGGGCCTCACTAAGGAACTAGACTCATGGGGGTAACACTTACGGATTAGGATGTAGCTAAATATGGAACAAGTGGCCTGAAACATGACAGTCAATAATTTTCCCTATGTGCACACATGCATAACTGAATGTCGAAATGCATGCATACGTACACACAAAATTACATACATACATACATACATACATACATACATACATACATACATACATACATACATACAGATACATACATACATACATACATACATACATACATACATACATACATACATACATACATACATACATACATACATACATACATACATACATACATACATACATACATACATACATACATACGTACATGCGTACATACACACACATACATACAAACATACATACATACGTACATACAAGCCTGCTGACCTGCATGAACCAATCACGATATGCACGCAAATAATTTATATGGTCTGCACCGACACACCGTATACCCTAATAAAAAAACACCACACAACCCAGAGGATGCTCAGTGGAATCTGGCTTTCATGTGTCCAAAACTTTGGCAAACTTCTCTTATCTGATTGGTTTATTATGAATTCATTCAAACCACAAAGTTTGATAGAGATTCCGAGGAAATCAAAATTAAAGGTTATTATAATCATGAGGAAATCGTATAGGGTTTCGCTGACCTGCTCAGGTCATGCTTGGTGCAAAACGGAATGAGACCGTCGGGTGAGAAAATGTTTGTCTGCTCAAAAAGAGGCATCGACAAGTCAGCCGCAAGTCTACCTTAAACAGTGTGAACTAGAAGGTGAAAGCACAAATCTGTTTACATTTCCATTCACTGCAGTCCCCGGCTGATATTATTTAGAAGGAAAATGTTTGAATCAGCCCATTCGGTTTTTCACAGGCACCAGGCAATGATAATGTTGCGTGTGTGTTTCATTCATTGAGAGATCGTTAATTCTCCACTATTCCAATGCATTTGACAAAGCGTTCATTGGACAGTTGTGTTTCGCCTTGTTTGAGACTCGTCGGCTCAGAGGTAAGGGTTTGAAGTTCGCGGTTCGAGACCTGACAGGGACACAAAAGTACGCACTGCTAACGAATACTAAACAGGGCAAGACAGTTGTCCAGTGCTCTTTGTCGATTATCACAAACATTTTCAGCGCATTTGATAGCTCATATGATTTATTCCAATGGCAAACGTGGCATTTAAGAAAAGAGTTGTTTTAGTGCGGGGGGGGGGGAAATCACGTGGTTGAAAGTAGGAAATCGCCTAGTTTCAAGAGCCTGCAGGTGGTGGACCAGTTAGCGTATAGACTTCAGAAACACGAAGCTCAAATACTAGGCGGTAAAGTCATATAGACATTTTTCGGATTTGTCAAACACCCTTGAGTAATACGCAGATTAAATCCATGGTAAAGATATACCGCATCCGTAGACTGTAGGCTTTCCATCGGATTTTTCAACAAATAAATAATGAAAAATGGATTGCGCGTGAATGAACGCTGTATCAAGAATGCCGTTGAATGACATTCAATGTCATACAGCTGGGCAATTTTATCCGAAAAACAAAATCCTTTTGACCACGGAATTTAAAGTGAGGTGTGAACACTTTTTGTCGAATCATTTCGTGCCTAATTCCATCAGCATGATATAACATAACAGTAATTTTAGGCCGTTTATTCCACAAAACCCCTTTGAGGTGTACATTCCTCGTTAACACGAAAT
>UZAN01041362.1:0-13492 GCA_900618425.1 Echinostoma caproni | reverse complement strand
GGATGATCAACACAACGCGGCAATCAAACAGTGATGCGTCATCCGTACGATAGATCGGCCACGGCAGTTGAATGGCATGGACCAATCGCTTTTGTGCACATAGATTGGGTTTGAACAAACGAACGCCGATCGTTTACGCGGTGACTAGGGTATGCAGACGCAGCGACTTGGATACCTGAGGTGATGGTACCCGATAGATGACGTTGAAGGCTGATTCAGGCTTTACTTGGTGACCCGAGTCTGCTAGATGAGCGAGAATAGCGCTTCCTGTGATACCTTTTCCATCGTGTTGAAGCCACTGTGGACAGTGTTGTATAATTCGCTGAAACAGCTGCCTCGCCGTTCGGCGAATGTAAGTTGCGTTACAAACGCAGCAACTTTAACCACTTTTGAGTTTTAACCCTTCGTGAGTTGTAGGCATCCGGTCGCAATTTGAGTGACGAATTGTCATCGATCCTCATTTGAACAGTATTCTAACACAAACGCTTCAATCAAGCACTAAATCCGAATCTATTAGGCTCTAAATTTGCCTTTTCCTAGAGATTATTTATCGGCAGAGTACAGTTACCAAGATTTCAATGATTGTATTCTCCGATGTGCCTCATTTTTAATTCTTCAAAATCGGGTTATTCCTAAGCCTCCATTTGTGCAGAAAACTGTAGTCTATTTAGTCGTTTTTCACAAAATCATAACTTACATTCTTCGATTCACAAATATTAGCTGAAACAATCTGTATTCTTCTAAATTTAGAGCAACCCAAAATAAATCGAAAATACGGTTGACATTTATTTTAATTCGGTCGTTATTTCCTTTTAATTTTTCCAGTTTTATTACTCGCATTCATTTATTGCTTGTGAAATGACTTATGCAACTCGTTGGATTTGGTCCCGTTTTTAGCACTCTGGGAGTAATTGTTTCATTTTTGCGTGATATAATGTCTGCGTAGCCAATGTGTCCATCTTCCGGGCGGCTTCGCAAGAGTGACGTTATCATGACAGGTGGTGGTAGTTTATTTTTCTGGTAAATATCCAACTCCAAATTTCCATGAATGATTTCCTTTCGCATTTGAATGACACTGGCCGATAAAGTGGGGTCTGCCAGTTTGACGACTGCGAAAACTCAATAGAAAATACGGAACACGTTGAATTGGTTCAAAAGAAACGATTTTCCATCGGCTTAAATTTGGGAGAAATACAATCAACCCCGTTTCAGTCAAAATGGCGGGAACAACCCGTTTTGGTGATCGTAGCTATTTATACCGGTTGTTGCAGTTATTTTGTACGTTTTATTAGAAAGATTTAACATGACTAACAATTGCTTTCATATATCTTCCTATCACAAGTTTCGTTGATGTTTGCTATACTGAGAGTGCGTTTTCAATATGTTATCTGTTTCTTAATTGCGCGCCTAGACTAATAATTGTTAATCATCATTTTTTACTTCTTTTTATTGAAGATGCAATTTTCAGGAAGGGGGAAGCGGCCAATCAGATGGAGCGACCATACAATACACAAATGGGGAAAGTCAGGCGGTGTTGGTGGGATTCGAACATTCGACCTCCGGGGTGGCAATCGGTGATGTTACCACCGGACCATCACTACCAAATCCGTCCAAGAGGGAATCCATTCTCTTTATGCATGCACTATGGACGCGTTTCATGATTAATATTTACTGATATAGTACACAAATGCTTGTCTTCAAGTCAAGTCAAGTCAGCAGTTGCTTTATGCACCCCGTTGGGTGAAATTTCAACATGTACACCATATTGCGGATTCAAATTTGCAAAAACACACATAATGTAACCTGAAAGCAGTAGATATTGTGTTTGTCAATAAAGCAAGCGGTTTGCGCACTTCTGTGGAAACGTTCTTCTTGTCAATAAGTAGATATGCTGGATGTGGCAAAATAGAATCAGGACATGAAGAGGTACGTGCAACTAATCGTTTACATCTTGAGCGTGTGAATGATGTAGATACAGCTTTTGAAAATTCGTTTTGTAATGGATGGTGAGTGTGTGAGTATTTTGGCCGTGAAGTTATCACATGTTGGTAAGTGTCTGTCTCATAGAACCTACAAGTGTATCCCTGACAATGCCACTACGTTTAGAGACGTGTTTCAGAGATCTCGCTAGTAAATAAAAGTCTTTCTTCAACATACCGGGAAAAATCACTGGGAAGCAATACAACCAGTGGAATAGCACGCATGTATTCACAAACCTGACAATCAGTTTGTGGGGAACAGAAAGTATTCTCAATCGGAGTGAGAAATATGAAAGCTTTCTGACTTTACAGAATGTGTTTTGAACATGCAGTGATCATGAAAAATTGTGTGATTATGTGACGCCAAGATGTTTTAATATTGTAGTTTTCGTTACAGGTTAATGATTGACAAATAGGGTGGTAATCTATCTGTGAAGGCTGCGCATGATCAAGAGGGAAAACACATGTTGATATTTAGGAGCATTAAATGAAAGAAAAAACCAGACAAAGACAAACTGATAGCATCATTCAGCTTGCTTTGAATTTCTGAAGCCCCTTCAGTGGGGGGAGGATTTGCAACTTAAAAGAATGCCATCTTCGTACATACAGCCAATGAATGCAAGAGGAATGATGAATTGTTTGACATAGATTGAAAATAGAAATGGGGAAATATTTCACTTTGCAGAAAACGAGAAGCAACTGGGATGGTGGAGGAATTTTGCCGCTAAGGCACGTAAACTGCCTTCTATTTGTGAATTAATCAATCTGCTAACGTTTTGATTATTATCATCTTTGTGAATCAGGTTGAACAATACCGACCCTTAAAGACTGCCAAAAGCGTTCCGGTAGTCTAAGAATATCATTCTGCACTTACTATCAAGGTTATACAGCTAAGGTGAAATTACTGTCTATTCAATCTCTCGAGTAAACCTCACATCAGTAGAACACTCTATTTCTATCACTCCTTTCATCCATCCATCTCGGATCTTTCGACACACCTCGGAGAAAAGCACGTATCTTTGTCCACCGTTCACTTTAATTGGTCTGAATATGCCCTCGGACTTCCAATACGCCGAACATGATTATGATTAGTAACTAAAGTCTGTTTGTCCGAATATACCAATATTACACATTGTAAGAAGAACGTACATTGGAGAACAAGCTGATGATGTGGATGGAGTTCGACCACATCCGTTGTGGCAACTCGTGATCCACTCGGATCGATAGCTTCGAAAGAGGTGGATGGATTGAAACACCCTAGCTATAGTATTCACGTAAGTTGACTCCACTATAGATGTGAGAACGTTGTGGTTCATCCCTAGATTAAGCCAGATTAGCGGAGGGGGCATGGTCACGGATCCTTTCACATAAAACTTGTCAGGAGAGAAATATATGAATAAATACACTGATTAGGAAAGTGAACAAACCTCAGCTTGTTGTTTTGAGTTGAATAAGTGTGACCTACAGTTGAGCACACGTGGGGGGGGGGAGCTTGGCTGCGGGATATCCTATCCCAGAGACTGTAGTCAGCTTACGTGTCAATAACATTGCAGTTGTGTCGCCCTTGAAATACAATTTAACGGTTTTGTTTTCCCAATGTATATGAATGCGACAATGCGTAGTCACAAACTACGTTGTTACATATACGGTTGGTTTGGGTTTTCGAAAACGTGTGAAGATATTGGAAAAAGTAACTTCGCAGGGGTGCGACATAGCAGGAGATTGAATATATATACTTATATTTATATCACACGTTTGAAACCAGACTGGTGGCAATGGTGGCAGTAATCTTTATGAAGAAATAAAAACGTTCCATGATTTGTATGTGGGCTGAATACTGCCACGCCAAAGCGTGTGGATTTTCACGAAGAATCCATAACCGGAGCCTCCGGAAAGCCATAGCCTGACCCCCAAGGCAGTCGGGCGGTGTGTGAAAACCTCAATCCATTGGGAAAATATGTCCAGTTTATCGTATCATAGTCCCTTTGGACAGTGTCAAGCGTCCAAGGTGCTCGATACCCCTTGATTCTCAATCGAGCCGGTGACCACTGCCACAACCGGGAAGGTGTGTGTAGTTCGTACGCATTTTCTCCAACAGAGCTCGCTCATATCATAAGACATATCACGTAATATATTTCATCCGAGAAGTGCCAATGAAACTGGTTGCCAGGACAAACAATTTGGCGTGTAGCTTCTGGCATGGACGTATATTGTATGAACTCAAGGAGTACAAAAGCATAACTGAACACGCATACCGCTTGCCTAGATCAGTTCATTAGTTAAATTTAGTCGACTGCCGCTTCATTCATAATCATATACCTTTATCGGCAGTTAACCCATGTTGTCCGGGTTGGTATTTTGCACTGCGTTCACTATGATACAGGTGATGTGATCCCTCTAAAAGTACAATGTAAGTGTTTAGAAGGATTCTCACAAAAACCTCAATCAAGTTTCTCCAGTGTTGAAGTTTCTGTTCTTACCAAATTCAGCGGTAATTATTTTGAAGGGATTTCTTTTCAGTGCATTTCTATACAGATTGTATTTATCAACACGGGCGTATTCTATGTTCAATTTTTGGCGGTTTGTATGCATAAGTTAGACTTCGAAATTTACCCTGGTTGTCACGGCGAAAGCTTTATACGTAACATTAAGAATGTCGCTATAGGTTGGTTAATGCACAGAAACTTTGATGCAAACCACTGAGGACGTGCTCCTTGTAGGGAGTTTGAAAGAACTGGTAGTACGAGAGTATGGTTACCGGAAGGAGGAGCGTGTTGATGGATGTGAATGACAATGAAAGCGCAGTGGATGAAGTGGGTCGTTTAAAATCTTATAGGCGAACTGAATACAAGAGTTGATGTAAGGATTAGTATGTGATGGGATTGTTGAATCCACTTCAGTGAATGATAAACGACGGAACGTAGTTCAGTGTTTCAGGACTCATATAACATTGGTTCGATCAATTATGGATCTTAGGTAGATGTTTAGTAATGGAATTCAATTTTGAAATATGAGGTAAACATCTGACAAAAAAGACATAGTCAGTACGCTTTTGGATGTGTGTGTGTGTGTGTGTGCAGGTAGTGGGGGAGGGGGGTGAAAGATCAAAATGAGGACATCGAGAAAGCATAGACTCTCGAAATAAACCTAAACTTTCGACTAGAGGCTTCAGTGTACTCCTAACTACCTGGATGTATTACAAGCTTTCTATCAAATCGTCAGACTTTCATGAGAGCAGCTGTCCAGGATTGCCAAAACAAACTGAATCAAACGCCAACGAGTAGTCGAGAAAAAACGCAACAGGCAAACTTGAATGATTGTTCAATGACTAGGAGATAAAATGGATTATAGTTAGCGCGTCATCCACTGTACCTTTGTTGGGTTTATATGCAACCTCTGGTGGGTCGTGGACGACAATCCACTCACGGTGCCAGTTTGAGCAAGGTAAAGGAATAATGAAGGTCAGCGATATTAGACTACCGCTTCGCAAAAACCTGTAAAAATGAGTCATTTGAGATAGGAAGTAGGATAACATGAAACCGGAACTTACAACTCGTTCAGAGTGCTAAGCATTATTTATTAGGGTATCATCACGTCGACTAGGAGTTGCTCCAAATTCGAGAAGCGCTGAATGGAAACTATCAGGGCAGCGTCCGCGGATGCTTTAGATGGTCGGAAAAGCTTAATTTTTATTTTCGTTAATAGATGAAACAGGATCAGAAGAATCGCACAGTAGTGAGGTAATCTGGCTCTCATTTGACGGGTGAATGAAAGCAGAGTTCATACCATAGACTCTCACTGGATTATCCGAGTTTTTACTGTTCTGCTCACAGATAATACAAAATCCTTGTCATAGAATCTTGGCACTCTTCGTTCGCAGAGCCTGAAGAGTAAATGTTGCATACTCCAATGTGTCATATTAGCCTTGAATAAGCCGAGATTTATAGGCTCTTTGTTGTTCTTTTTGCAAGTACCTAAAAGGGGAGAGATAATTCCATCGTGGCAGAGAAACAGCATTCCCATGGGGCAACCCCGGTGAACGATCGATTTCGTCGTTTCACTGGAAACAATGGTACATTTAACAAATAAAGGTACACGAATCAAACCAAGACGAAACAGAAGTCATTGCACGGCTGGGAAAAAATAAATGACTGGGTGAAAAGTCCCGCAGATGAACTTTTATTGGGATTAGAACTTATGAATATTCGATTTGAAGTATCACTGGCAAAAACTGGGATCATTATTTTGAGAAAGAAAATGTTGAAATTGTTTGTAATCACTCCATCCAGCACAGAACTACCTCCGATAGGAGCAGGGGAGGTCTCGTATGTCAAACAGAAGCAGACGGAGAATGAGCGCATTAGTGGAGTCACATCAAACAGTGAAGATGTTCGTCTGATAATGGAACCCAAAGCGGAATATCGACAATTGAAGTATGCTACAGCGTCAGATTAGGAACACGGAGACATACGCATTAGTTATGATTTTACCTTTATGTGGCCAGAGTGTGGGATGTTTTTTTTAAATAGTTCAGTAGAGTTTTTAACCTACCACACTAGGATAAATTGGAGTATAGGTTAGCATGCCACCATTAGTTCGCTAGTTCCCTAGTTCGCTTCTCATCCCGTCGGTCGCAATAGAGCCATCCATCAATCAATCCGCCTATTTGCGTCATCAACCGTTTCTTTAAGCCAGGTTTCTTGTACGCATACAACAAGCGCAGAAAATAATGCGTGCGTTTGTACTGTCGGAGAGAGAGCGGAAGGGATAAATCAAGTGTTCAAAACCAATGTGACCACAAACACGAGATTCGGCTCATTCCAATTGAAGTACGCGCTCCAAAAGGCTTACTAGGTTGCTGACAAAATTAGCGACCATACGAGAAATGCATAACTCTTTAAACAAAATCGCATGACAAAAACAAACTGCGCCGGACCACAACATACGACTAACCGGTTAGATAGATCCCAATCAGTCATGAAGCTAACTGGATCTTCCTTTGCTATGTGTTGACTTGCATGCACACAGATAAACACAGACAAATTAGCGTTAAACAATAATTGGACTGATCATTTCAGACACAATAGTTAAGTCCCTGGAAAAATGCCACGGGCCAACCTTACCACCATCTGCCCTGGGACAGGTCTACGCAAACAACATGAAGTGGCTATTCGCATCAAGGGAATGACACAAACAGGCGAGATGTGAACCAACTACCTTAGATAATTAATCACTTGAAATGCATCGTGTTCCATGGGGGACAGTAGCATTAACCCAACGTAACTATTTATCTCGGGGCTTGCGTGATTGGAAGACTTGACAAAAATTCACATCGTTCTTATCGTGTACAAAATTGTCACAACCCACTTGCCAGAGATGAGAGATATTCGCGTAATATTGAAATTATATAAAATTAAAATGTGCATATTGAGGGTTAACAAATGGTATAAATTTGCTAAAATATGGAAAAATTAAAACAAATTAATTCCTATCAGTCTGGAGTCATCAATGTTGCCTGTATTTGTTATTCTTTTCAATCATGGTCCACATAGTATCAAACTATCATCGAATAGTACAGACTTGGGTGAGTGGGGTTATTACATATCATTTTCAACCAAATTCAGTGATCGATCCACTGCTGCACTTCATATTGACATTTGACCGATCAAAAAATCAATCATTAACGGGAATAGGATCTATCTGTCAGAGTGCTCAGTTTTGCTACAACTATCCTGATCACTGATTATTATTCTGACCAAGTCTGAACGTTACCTGTCCAGGAGGTTCCTTTAATTTTGCAAAGTAATTCAATCTGTCCCAAATGCGGTTCATAAAGTAATATCATTTCGGCTACAGCAGTAAATGAAACTGGGGTCCTTGGTGACGTTACCATGTGGCTAAAGTTTTATGAACTTAAATTATTCAAGATGTTAGAAACAATACTACCTTTGGTGAAAGATTCAAATTACCTATATTTTTCAAACTAACAGGAACTGAAAGCTGAAATACACTGCTCATCAGCGAAAATGTATCGACCTAATTGAAGATCGAACCCGAACCACTGAAGTAAAACATAGTAGTCACACCAACGAGGCACTAAACCCTTTCCCATCAAGCTTTAGCAAAAGCCCTCAGTCCTTTAGCCTCGACCCGTAATCCTTTAGCCAAAATCCGAAGTGCTTTAGCCAAGACCCTTTGTCCTTTAGCGCCGACGCACAAACTTTAGTCACGCCGCAGTAGCCCGTTGCGTATATCAACGTAAAGTGAACTCTGTTCTTGAGATTTGGATACACTAACAGTTTGAGGATAATGAAAAAGGGCCCGCTTTAGAACACCGTTTCCCAAGAAGCTATAGATAAAATCCCGTAATAGTTAATCCTCGATCGTGGTAATTATGACATACGTTACAGCGTTAATAGACTGATTCTAGTTAGGAGGGTGTACTTTTACGAGCGGTTTATAATCCTCAGCACGTTTATGTATACCCTCTGAAGATCAGAGCGCAATTGTGAAGGCTAACATTGTACCGTTTGAGTTACACATCAGATGACCACTCCTAAGATTATCGCGGAGTTATACAGAAACACTTGAGCTGAACGAAATGTGTCAACTGCGTTGACGATATGACCACATCGCTAAAGCCTTCTCCAATTGACGCATGTTGTAGCATGCAACCCCTCACACTTTACTTCTTTTTAACCAAGCTTTTCAACATCATCATTTGTATAGAAATTACTCATTTTCAACATCCCTTGACTTCAGAATATTCCACAACTCTTTGATCTGTTTAGCTTACTGCGGCGTGACTAACGTTTGTGCGTCGAGGTTAACGGACAAAGGGTCTTGGCTAAAGCACTTCAGGTTTTGGCTAAAGGAATGTGGACAAAGGATATAGGATTGTGGGTTCGAAGCTAAAGAATTGCGGGTTCGGTCTAAAGGTTGATGAGAAAATAATGTAGATAAGATGCGAGTTGTTTCGCTCCGTGTCATAACTCGGTAGATAAATACTCAGAGGAGTGAGGGTTTTCGCCCACAACAAACCTGCTTACTATCTGCCAGGTCCCGGAAATTATCCCCATATAAGTGAATCCATTTGCACTTCTGTTGAATGCCAAAATAAAAATTATTCTTCCATTCGGTTTTCTTTTGTTTTACGCGTGACAAACTTTATCATGGAATCAAATTCTGTCCTCCAGCGAGTCTTTTCAAATTAGTGGCTTTCTATTCAAAGTTTTGATGCAAATCGAGGACTTCTCTCCTTCCGCCTATACACTTCTTAATACCACCTAAATTAGTAGCCCGAGTATCTTTGAGGAATGTTCCCGATAGTAATTGATCAAAGTACTACTTCTGAGATTCAAAAACGGACGCGCAACTGCTGATGTATAGACCTGAGTAAGATGGATCAATACCGAACCGGCAGAGCGAACATGCATACATTCCACTGAATATAAAAGTTGATAGTCCATTCGCCAGACCAAAACCACCATCGTCTAGTAAATCCCTTTTCGCATTCACTGCACAATGACAATAGGTAGACAAATTCGATTTGAGGCCTTGCATTTAATTGCATGTGGTTCAATCGAACACACACAAAGAGAATTCAACTACAGGCAAAAAGGCGTGGCGCGAAAGGGGACTATTTGAGCTATTTCAACGCAAACAAAACCTTAACTGTCACTTCGGTGACGCCAATCCGCGCACGTGGCACATACTGTAAACTGTGAGTTGTTCGTCTTCTCACAAAACCGGGTGGGAATAACAAGGAGGCATAAGACCAGTGCGCGTGTGGATTACGGACGAACCATAGATTTTAAAATGAAGTGAGTCGGTGCAGAAGAAACACTTTACATACATGCTAGGGCTGACGAAATTACGATCAATACTTTAATTCTCAATGATTTTACCCTTCATAGAATATCTCTGGCACATAAGTGTCACTCTGAAAAAAAAACCTTTACCGAATTGGAAGTTGAAGATGAATAAAATTAGATGCTGTCCGGGAGTGGAATTTTGTACCGGGCATTGAGAATTAAGTGTGATTCACAGTGTCTCACAATTTTCTGTTTTCTTTCTCTCTCCGCTTGAATGACTCGATCGTTGCTGGAACGAAACGACGAACTCTGTATCAAGTGAATAGCTCTGATGGAGCTACAAATGTAAGTTGAGCATTTTTCCCCTAATCAATTGAATGACCTACACTGCTCGACGAAATTATCGAAAAACCACCAAGTGATGTGTGCATTATCTTTGTTTCCGTATTCGTCATTATCGTTGTTATTATTGTCATCATCATCATCACAATCCGAATAATCATCATCATCATCCGAATCATTATCATCATCATTTTCGATATTCAGAATGACAGTTACATGCAAAGCCAACACATAAAATTTCCTTTTAAGGAAAGTGTATGTTTGAGTTAAACAATTACAGAGTACTGCTCTCAACGTGAACTTTGCCCATTGAAACCGATTCATTATTCGGATGCGTTCATTATTTTTTCTTTAAACTTCCGCAAATCTTCTTGCCATGCTTGGCGTACAATGGTAAATAAAAACACCGTCTCTATAGTTTCTAATCTCGATTCACATGATAGTTCGAATTCGGGAGTTTTGTCGTAAATTGTTGCTTCTGGCTTCTCTCTCGCGCCCCCCCCCCCNTTTCACATCTGAATTACTCTCAGATCACATTGTGTATATGATGCAACGTCTAGTTAGACACGAGTTATAAACCGCCAGCGACGAGTGTTCTGTGCACGGTCATTTGACGATATTGCTGGCGTGAAGCATCACTCCAATCAACTGCTGGGTGCAATCAGAATCCTGCACCCGACGCGGTGTAACGAGTTCGTACACGCCATTGCTCAACAAGGCCCTCGATCCCAGAGTTTATGTCAGTTAATTCGTCTGCTTGGGCACCCGCTGTTCTACCCTCATCGCCTTCCGGCATCAGATTGATTTCTAATCGGAATTTATTTTTCTCGTTTATTCTACCCAATAGTATTGCTTCTTTTTCTAACTTTTTTTAAGGTCTAATCCATAGTAGGCGTCTTATACTTGGTAACTTATCTGTAGCCACAGACCTGTTTCAGGTCTCCGACTTCGTCCAGAGGACTAACATGAGTTTTCATGCCCTCGGTTGCACCAATGCATACCCGTCAACCATTGATGCCTGGCACTAAGGACGTAATTAGCAAACCATGGTTTATCTTTATCTCGAGAGCTTTATTCAGCATCCAATCGCGCTGGCACATCGAACCTAAGACAACATTTGATAGCCGTATAGAAACTTGAATTAATCTTGCGAAAATCATCACTTTCGGGTGACGGTGGCCTGGTGGTCACATCAGTAAGTGATCACCCATCGGGGATGTGTGTCCGAATCCCACCATCACCAGCCCCAGCTTGACTTTCCCCATTTGTGTGTATTGTATGGCCACCCCGGTTGATTGACCGCTTCCCTCTTCCTGAAAATTATATTTTTGTATACTCAAGAGAAAGAAGCAAAATTAAAAAGAGAGAAAAGAAAAAAGATATCAGTAAACTTTAATTGACAGTGACCTCTAGGGACTCAGCTGGAACTATTTGATTCACGAAGGTTATTGACAGAGTCACGTGAGCATATGATCTCTGCCACCAGAGTCTTACACGGCAATAGCTTATTCCAGTCTGCCGACCATTGACTTAACGCGATTTCCAGTTCCCGTGCTGCATTGCGAACATGGGCTTACCAATGCACCCAGTTCAGAATNATCGAACCGGGTATGGGAAGTCTTCGGGGACTTAGTATTTTTGTTGTTATAAAATTGTGTTTTACCCGTACAATTGATGTAAACTGACTGATAAAATCATGAGCCCTATATTTACTTACATTTTCGATTCCCAAAGGCATTAACGATACTGGAAGTGGATGGATATGGACATGGGTCGTACAATACTTTTGTCACGGGTTGCTTTCAAAATCAATTGAGTCATTTCCCTAAGGTGTTGACTGTCAACCGTTTAGCCTAGGAGTAACAGTTTCGACTCCATGCCCGAGTATTTGTAGTTTGTGGTTTTCGACAGGAACCAAATGCATGCACTGCTGACAACTTCCAGCACGGATGAAGCCACCTGTCTGTTTTTTTGTCAGATCATCGAACAGATTTTTATTATCGGGTGGTGGTGACTCGCTGCCCAAGTCACCAAATTATCGCCTTGAAGACGTATGTTTAAATCTCACCACCACTGCCTCACTTTCCCCATTGTGTTGTAGGGCAAACCTCTGATTGCCTGAAGATTCTATCATTATGTATTTGATTGATCGATCGTTGCTATCGGGTCAAATGAACTGACTAACTATCACTGAGGACGACACGTGAACAAACATCAATTGGCAATTTGGTTCAACCATTACATGAGCTAATTGGCACAGTGATAACACACGCACCTTCCATGCGATGAGTCCGGAGTTCAAGTCTCAAATGCAACGGTGGATGTGCACAACTGATGAGGTCTAATAGGATTGAAACTCGAATCTAGTGCTCCCGAGCGTATGGTTGACTGGAACAGCTGATGAATGTGAGTAAAAGTTAAGTCTGACACATAGTCAGTTCTAATCAATCAATGATCTCTCAATACTACTCACAAGTAATTGTGAGTTAGATGCCATTGTACGTTCAACAAGAGGAAGCAAAAATAAAAATAAACAACAGGAACCTTCCTCAATTGATCCGATACGGGTGCAATATTTTACCCTGGTGATTAAATTATCCAGAAAACATCTACGAAACGCTTTGCGACTATAGATTGCAGATCTGAAGGATGCACTCGAGGTGCAGTTGAGTCTAATTGGTCACCAGACAAGGGAGAATAGTTGGTTCCACAAAGGTTCCATACTGTGAACTCAAATATCTCGGTGCTTTGAATGAATCCGAGATAAGTTCTTTAAATAACCTGACTTCGTGTGTCCACCTTCACCTTCGTCCTACATGTTTGAAGCTATTTCACCGAAAGTATATAACTAGACTCGTGTGGCTCATCGATGAGAACATATGTATCGGCGCACGTGGAATTGATTGAATGCAAGCACTCATTTTTTAGCAGGGTTACAGTAATCCTGGAATGATAGGCATCCCCTAGGTTGTCACACTGTGTTCCAGATTTAAGCTTTTCCTACAACAAAGCCGACGAAATGAACCTGGTCTTCCAAGACCAATTGAAGAACGTGGTGAAACACACTGCGAACCCTAGCGCGCTCCGTACTAAAACAACAAAAACAACAACAACTCGCATCCTCACTCCAGTCACAAAGTAGCCCTAGCCACTGCTCAACAAATCACTTCTACTATATCCATTCGAAGATGAATGAGGGTCACCTGAAATCGATTGAATAGATAGATAAAGAGAGATACTGGAGTCCTTGTGATTATGTTCCAATCACTACCGGCGCATCAGAGGAGATATCATTATGGTAGACCAAATAATGCAAAACCAAAGGCATCCGTGTCGCCCATTGGCTAAACGTATCAC
>UZAN01041361.1:39814-59854 GCA_900618425.1 Echinostoma caproni | reverse complement strand
TATCTATCTATCTATCTATCTATCTATCTATCTATCTATCTATCGATCTATCTACGTATCTCTCTGTTTATCTAGATATGACTAATAATGGTTAGACGGGGATTCGCGAAACTGCCTGAGCTTTCGTATTTGAAATGAAAGGGACCTCAGTTTACCAATGCAGTTGTGGATGTGGGTTGATCAATGAAGATTGAGAATATATATAAGATATCAGAATAACTTTTCGAAATACGCCAAACATTAAAAATTGACTAGGACTTTATGAGATTCTCTTCGCGTTAAATGAATTTTCGAATACGAGAGCGACTAATTCCAGGGTTGCGGTCGATGCTGGATCAAAATATTTTACCCCTTTCGTACGTATGCACTTTTGTAAGAAATACTGCCGTTAAAACCTGCACAAGAATACCAGAATGTCAGAAAAAAATACGACTTCCTGATGTTATTTTCCTGAACGTAATCGGAATATTCGATCAACAAGGATAAAAAATCGATCGGATCAATTGGATTAGTAATATTTAAATCTGCATTCTCAAAACGGAGCAATGAATCTTCCTTCGATACACTTAAAGTTTACAATGAGCAGTATCTGAATGAATGGACCGAATTTCCCTGGAAGCACACGACAATCCGGAGGACGCTAATCGAACATTCCCCAATGATGTGACTCAGCATGTTCGTGTACCTCGTACAACGACAACCCGATACTCCAGTTTACCAAAAATCCCTTAGTCACTGTTTCTTTCTCTTTTGTGAGGAAAAAAAATTCAAGCACTCGTTAGGTCGTATTATACACTCTGTGCAGTGTATAGATCAGTGCTAGGTGATATGCTAATTGTAACAACAAGAATTCACAACGCCCCCGAATGACAGACACCACAGTGCAATCGATTGGTTCCGAACGAATCGGTCGGCTAGATGGTGAGAGATTTAGAACACAGCAGTAAACACCAACCGACTGCAACAGACCAGAATCATTAACATTTGGTAGGTGGCATACTTTGCATTTTTCCCGCTTGTCACTCTCTCCTCGACCACGGATCGCTACGTACCCGGCGCATCTGGTATCTTTTTCGCTCTCTCCATCAAGTGGAATAGTACAGAGTTTGCCGCATAAAAAAGTGGGTCAAATGGATGCATCTGTCACCGCATGGACTAAGCAACAACTGTAAACTATGGTACGGTTTACGATGCTCCACATATCAGGATGATTCGGAGCATGTTATCGGAATCATCTGTCGTGTTTCAGTACATTCACCCACACATAAAAAAATTAGTGGTGATTGCAAAAACACCGATAGGAATTCAGTTGTCCCAGATAAAGCACAGAGTTTACTCTTGTTTACTGTTGCATCCAAAGCAAAACGATGTGCTCACAGTCCATTAAAAAATGAGCACCTATGCAATTACCTATTTCGATAATCCAGATCAGTCTGTCGTTGTAAAGTATAGCAGCAACCACATTTCATCGTGTAGGTTGCGTTTATTTAATCAATAGCCGTGATGTTTGATGAAGTTGATCAGGATGTTCGGTGAAAAACATCCCCTTTGGATCCGGTCAGTGTTAACAACAATCAGATGAATCAAGTCTGGTCGGTTGTTTTGTTCGTTCAACTGTAACACTAATGAACAGATTCCTCAGTGGTATTTTCTTCTCACAACTGATCTGATGGTACAAGCGAAAAAAATGTTAGAGGAGTAGTGAATTCGGCGACTCGCGTCAATCTCTGACCAGCGAGGCTGTTAGAGCCTCATCGGAACCGGTGTACGGACCATACCCTAGGATGAAATACCGTGTCTGGTCGCTTTAACGGTGACCTTTACGTACAGTCCGCACACTGCCTTTGTTCCATTGATCAACTGGCACAGTAATTCGAGATATGCAAAGTGTGCGTGTATTGGTTGGGGAGCTACGGTTAATCTAGATCTGAGAAACATATGAAACTTCTAGAAGTTTTTATCAAACTATTTGCCACACTACAATGAAGGTGGCCCCAGTTGGGGCAGCAGCCATGGTCGAGGTGATCGCCATTGGTTTACTATGCCCAAGAAAGCCTGGTTCAAGCTCTTCAATTGGCTTGGCCTAGTGTGAAAACTGAAATAGAACAGTACGCGCCCCTTGATTCAAGTGGAGAAAGGTTACATCAACCAACACGCTAAGCGTTCTTGCACACACACGCACGCACACACTGCCTCCGATTAATGACCTTAAATTGAGCGAATGGCTGTCGTTGTTAACATTTTTCCAGTATATAATATAATATATTAGAGCATGAGTAGGAATATCTTAAGACAATTGTTCGCTCATCAGCTAGTTTTCACCATGCTGTTATGAGAATATTCGACCGATTTACCACACGCTCTTATTGCAAAAGATGAAACCAACCGAATGCCACTGAAAAAAGAACAATAGCACCACCACTGGAGGTGTAATTAGATATTCCATCTGCGTTGAGCCATAAGGAACAATTACACCTAGTTTAGTTTGTGATTTTACCGAGAAGCGCTCAAATTACTGAAAGCTGACTGAATACTCTCAAGGGCAAAGTTTCGATTACTGAACATAGCTGATATTTCGACAGAATAGGGAAAAAGTGAGCACTGCTAACAATTCATATGCAAGAAGAAACACCAGAATAAACCCACGGGTCGCTAACTGAAATCGAATTGATGAACAACCATGGAGAAACTTAAAATTAACGTATAGCCATCTCAAACAACGAGCATTACTTGCCTTCAGTGAGGACAATAGCACGGATTTGGAGGACGAAAACCAAGTCGAAAAATTGAAATTCAGTTCGCATTTATTGCAAAAGGTTTGTCATGACCGATTTTATTTTCTCACATTCGAGTTAGATAGAACTCGTGATTGTCGTTTATTCATTCCGTACCTTGGTGTATTGTTTAATAATGATAACAATAATAATAAAAACCAATGACTACATGGCTTAAAAGCGGGATCGACAATAAGTCTGGGAGGACTAACATGTGATCGAAGAAAAAATATACGATCTTGATTAGGGATTGACTGAGGACAAAAATAAGAGAACACAGTATGCAGAAAGTTTATCGACAAAGCCATGCTTGCCGAATTTTCGAACAATGGGCCCGAGTTTTCATTGGTCGATATAGCCGAGGATAACGGTTATGAATTTAGGAATGACAGAAGGCTAATGGGATTATCCAAGCATCGGTGCAGCAAACAATCACTATGCTAAACTCAAAAGGGCGACGCAGTATTGTGGGAAGCAGCAGCAGTAACCATGGTACGTGGGATCTATTACTGATCGGGCGATTAGTGACAGTTTTCGGAAACCTGATAGATAAGAGATAAAACGGTCAGCGTCATGGTGCAAACGTTAGAATTGGGACGAAAGTATTACGATAACAAAGAGGAACTAGAAATGTTCGGATAGGATGGATCCAGCATTGAGACGAAATAAAACGAAAGCTGTCTGCCAACAAAGATGAATGAAAAAGATGTTTTGTGAACTGAAGGACCACAAAAGTGCAGAATTTATTCAAGCCATCTATTTTCATAGAAACACTAAAATAAGAATATCACATTCTTCATAAATCAGTGAAATCGAGATTAATATTTCTCGTTCACTGGTTGCTTGGAAAGCCTTATTACGAAGGCGGGTCAGATGTAAACGATTGGCAATCTCTTGACACGTAGCAACGATAACCCTAGTTGAATCGGACGTATCTGTTGCATTGCGGTTACAACACCCGATGTACACATTTGACTGTATGCTTATCGCTTTCGGGAAGTTGGAGGAACAAATGTAACAACGAAGCATAGACCGTATAGATGGACTCACATAGGATGCCCACAGACCCCTTCAAGGGAATGTCTGATTGAGCGCCCCTCATGAACCCACAAGTTTTGCTCTATTCAACCACGACATACACAATTGAGTGAACAGTATTACTTATCTGGTTCACATCACAAGCACAAGTAGATACGGTACTGTTTCTCACACAGCGCGAGCCTACGCAAACTACCACAAATCATTCCGATCCAAACAAAGCAAATTACAAATATGATCGATTGCCATACGGAGACTGGACAAAGACATTGAAGTTTTCGTTTGATCCAGAAAAATTAAAATAAATTAAACATCCGTTTGTTGGTGATGAGCGAGTGGAGGTTGGAACAAATTTACCAGACACATATATCAGATACCGGGCAAAATAGATTACAGTAAGCGCATGTACAAGCAAAATATAAGTCGCAAAGTAATGTAATGCCGATGTGCAACACACAGCTGCAAAGCTTCGGAATTGAGCAGAGTATATCAGGAATCATGATCAGCAACCGTCGGTCGAGTTTGTGCGAACTCGAGCTTATCCTAGTCGTACAGCCAGCCGGTTTCGCATCAGTTACTCATGCGAAAGCACCAACGAACAACCAGAATGTTGTCACAATTCCTGGGAGCAGAAGGTAGTACAGCTGTGAAACCGATTGGAATTGTGTCTACTGTATACATATAATGTTTAATAGAAATAACTAGGATGCGAATGTAAGGATCACTTAGATAAGAACACAAACCAGAGTGATGTTCGACTCATCTGTTTCGGTTACTGATTTCCAAGTTCTTTTGATTAAAGCACAAACTTTGAAAGATACTAGCTTTAATGAGTTGTGGTGATTTAACAATAGTCGACTCCACCATGAAACCATGTAAGCCAACGGGTAGCCAGATAGGGAAAACCTTGAATTCACATAGTGCGCTTCTGAAGGTCATATACAAATAACTTGAAGAAATCGGTAATTCGTTTGGGAATGATGCACTCTAGTCCGGCTATCAAAGCTTCCGATAAAAACAAACCTAACGGAGATCCTCGTGCCAATTCCGATTGTTTGACAGTCGGAATGTTTTTCAGGGATTTCGAATATCCGAATATCCTCATTAGTGACGATCCACTATTCCGGAATGGATTGCACAGTACTGTGGAAAAATGTTCAAACACCGATAACCGTTTTGCATTTTGCAGATATACAGAGCATGCCTTATGGACATTAAGGAATACGAGGTTGGCTAAAATCATACAACGGATGATAGGCATAAAATTCTCATTGAAACCATTCCACGAACGGTGGTAGTCAACCAGTTCAAATCGCTGTTAACGGCATACTTCGGGTCCTAAAGTCCAAGGTTCGAACAGCGTCACCAGCACCNTAGCCAGTTTCGCTCTCACCCGGCTCCATAGCACACCTAACCTAGAGCGAGACTTTATGTGGTTCGCCACTCCAAGCCCCGAAACTTAAGTTGCTGGTTTCCATTCGAGAATAGTAGGTACTCGTGACACTGCGGTTTACCCGTCTGCTGTTCATCAAACAAGGGGATGTAATAAAAATACTTGTGAAGCAGATTCAAGACCAAAGAGTTCAAACACCTCCTTTCGAATCAGACCATTAACGAGTGTAGCTGGTTGAACTATGAATCACTCTTTTGTATCTTTTCACTGTACGAGAACAAACATATTGAAAAAGCGGGCAAGGAAAAATGCACACACGCAGACAGAACCCTGAAGGCTAGGTGACGGTGTGAGGTGCGCCGAACAAAGAAGAATCTGAATCGGGAAGGGATAGTCGCGAGTGTTAGGTCGGCCTGATTGCAAGCGCGTATCACAAAAGATTAAGGGGGGGGGGGCAGGCAAAGAAGGCATTTCTAGGGGAAGTAGTAGCAACGGCGAAAACAAATTTAGGTTCTATTATGAGAAGAGCCATTCTACAGATGTGAAAAGTAATTATAACGAACCATAAGAGAATGTTTTCCTCATTGAAAACCTACGGTAACGGAAAAGGGAATGGAATGATTTAGAGAAATAAAAGGGAGACCACTAACCCATATAGATTTCAAAGTAATGGTAAATACACGGTTACTCTGGAGCACGCCAAAGATCTTCACTTGATCACACGGTCAGACAACATCATTCATGTGTACTTCGCTACAAAGTGGATGAAAAGAAGTTGGCAACCAGACAACCTGTGTGCAGCCGCGGTCCCTTTCTGAAATTCTTTTGTACATCCTAACAATTGATAAACAAAAAACGAAGTAAAAAAGTTATTTAAAAAAGTACATGGTAAAGTGAAGAGTTGACTGATCCCGATTCCTCGTTTGTGTGAATATAGCGATTCAGTGCAAAAAGCTGTTCGGCTGCCAAAAGAAAGTGATCTTGACCGGTTCAGCAGTGGAAAAAACGATATAAAGAGGTGGTTCTGAGACTCCAAGCAACAGATGTGGTTGGTTCACGGGTTGGGTAATTTAGGAGAGTTTCCCTCCATACGCACCCACACAAATATACAGGTCAAAGGAAAATCACTTAAAAGCGTTCCACATTTGATCCTCTCCAGTGATGGCAGGGAACATGAAGTTTGACCGGGCATTATTAATATCGCAATAGTTTTTTTGCATCCATGCAAAACGCCGTGTGGTGGCAGCAGGATTGGCTTTCCGAACTAACTGCCCACTCTCGGAATGCTGTCAACCCAATAATGACCCTCAGTTGTGAGACGTAGCCATTATGTATCGAACACAGTAGGGAATTACAATAACGCCCACGGTAGATCTCTCACTCTGACAGACATGACGGATTGACTGATAACGCTAATGCAACATCTAGCGGCTGTTACAACTGCACTAGTGAAGGTAACTGACACAGTTCGGTAATGCAACACATTGCCCATAAAACAATGTCCGGCTCATTTATTGTGCTCGGACCGGCGCTCCCACTGAAATGAACGCTTGAAAAATGTGGATAAGCACTGTCATCCAATATATACGTCATTGAACTAAAGACTACAATTACATTTGTCTTCAACAGCTTTTCTTCAGGAGCTGTTGTCCATGATATTCGATGAAGCCGACTCACATCGCCAGCGTAAAAGAATGAATAGGTAATTATTAACCGTTTGTCTTCAAATTTTTCAGTTCGGTGGGATTCAAACCCACGTATGGACAGCACCCACGCTTTTCTTCAGCACATGCTCTATAAGCTAAGCTACGAGGCCACACGGATAGCACTTATTTTTTTCAAATATGGATCCCTATCCATTCGCACATCCACTAGGTAGCACGTAAGCTCATTGTCACGACAGGTTTTCCGCTGAAGGAGCTTATAAGACAGTTATTTATTCAAGTTAGGTTGTAATTCAAAGGTGAAAAGATGAGAGCTATCGTTGTGACCTCGAAGCTCAACTGTTAGAGTCTTGGCTGCACAAAAGCGTAGACGGTGTCCATGCATGGGTTCGAATCCCACTAAAGCTGCTAAACTTTTCACAATGAGTCAAAGAACCTACCGGGAACAAATTATTTGCTGATCCGAAGTTCGAACTGAAAACTGCAAAACGCGATCTAATCAGTAAATTATGCTTTAAAACATCGTAGAAATTAGACGCTATGGATATGGGCTGAAATCATTCCAGCCAAATGAGCGAAATAGCACGATTATAGATCGTACTACTAAATAGAAACCTTTAACAGTGTCACAGGGCTGTCAATTCTGGATGACTGGGAAAATGAGCAAATACCGGTAACGAGACGTCGACGTGGATTAGATCCATTGTCAATTGTAAGTACGACTTTTATTCGGAGGAACTAGGAAATGAGGTGTTTCACACCAGCATTTAGGGTAGAAGTGAGCTGGCACCTTGGAGAGTTGCCAATAAGCTCGAGGTTGACAAGTCAGGTAATGCCTTATGCACCCGAGGGGGTGGATCCTCATCAGTCTTCCAATTTGTCCAACGGATACGATTACAGATATTTTGTGTCTGATTTGGGGCAATGCGTTATTCATTCCCGTTTAATAAGGCTCAAAATGTTAGGTGTTGGCAGGAAGAAATTTGACGAAGCTCAAGGTTGTTGAAATAATATCACAGAGCACATTTCAAGCAAACCAACAGAGTGGCGAACAAGCTCGCTTTCAGAGATTCGTATTCATGCCAATACATCTCAATATATATATCACTTTGTGTGTTGTTCACGTCCAAGCCAATTGTGTATTTGCGAATGAACGACAAAGTTCCAGACTCTGAGGTCTCATTCTGTGTATACTCATTTACTTGTTCCTGTGGAACAACGTACATAGGCCGCACGGTCAGGCGATTGTCCGAACGAATTCGTGAACTCAACCGCGCGTGGCTGAACACCGGAACGATTAAATCACTCACCAGTGCAGTGGTTTCACACCTAGTTGAAACAAATCACACCGGGAACGTGTGCGAGGCTTTCTGACCTCTGTACAAAGTTCGTGGGCGATTATTGAGGCAGGTTCGCTGTCGGATGTTGGCTACGGCAGAAGCGGTGAGCATTCGTCTGCAATACCCCCCTCTGTGTGCCCAAAAATAATTTGTACAAGCGCTAAAGCTTCCCTGGCCCACCCCCCATACAAACCGCATCGTGAGTAATCTCGATGATCGGATGAGTGGACAAACAAACATGTGATCTTGGTGAACCCGATTTCCGGTCTCACGATGAATTCGTTTTTAGTAATCTGTTTTTATTTTATTTTATTTGCCCATGACAATTTTATTCCCAAGTAGTGATATATATTGAGATGTATTGGCATGAATACGAGCCTCTGAAAACGAGCTTGTTTGCCACTCTGTTGTTTTGTGTTTGAAACTCAGGGTGTCGCACGAATTCAATCGATACGTATAAACCTATCGTGATAAAAAAGTAACAGAAATGAATTCGACATTCCATTACAGGAAAAATCCTACCGAAATAGTCTTGCTTAAGGTTAGATGGCAACTGTCCTACGGGCAAGGTATGGACTGATACTGATTCTGATCGTGGGATCCAAATTTAAAGTGCGTTCAAGAATTCGATGCGGCTTTAATGATATCGTGGGGCAAACAGGATCATGATCAAGCTTTATCCTACTGACGCTTTCAACGTGAGCAGACCAGTACAGGTTATGCGTGAGAATTACATCATGGTGATCGATAGAATCAGATTTGAAAAAGCCTTGACGGGTGACGAGTAGATAGCAGGGACCAACTGTGAGACTGAAGGGATCATCAACGCCCTCGCTGATGTTAAGAACAAGAGATCGGGACTGCATGCATTACTGCACAAGCATTCCCAGATTCGAGCCCTATTGCGGAACCCCTCGTAAACGGAAAGTGAAAAAACTATCCATTGTCTTAGAACATCTGTGGTTTTCGTTTAAACTGACTTATCTACAGAAAAATGTATACATCTCATCTGAGCGTCGCATTCATTCATTGTGTTCTCATACAGAAGAACATGAAACAAAAGCGAAAAAATCACTCACAGAAAAAGGTGGAAAAGTACGAACTAGGAAAAACCAAGGTATATACAACATAGTACCATATGATTCCAAATCCAAAATTCGACTATATGAGTTACCGGAAGCATATTGATAACTGCAGTTGAGATAACCAAGGAAATCGAAGTTACTTTACAATTCAGTCCCCTTATCCTCACAAGAACATGATGCTGAAAATGATGTGTTCACTAACAAAATCTTGAACTGTATCATCGCATTAACACTTTACCTTAAATAGTAAAAAATATGCTTTGTAATCTTGAACCGTTTCTCGTGTTGTATAATTCGATCGCGTTCACACATAAGGTGCCGAAGTAAACACAGTCTACAGCGAACAAAAAGCAAAAAATTAATGGGTTCCTGAAGGCCATTTGGAAATTGAGGGAAAATGAAACGCTGTCAATGGTGACTTACACTTCACACATGTCTGAATTCAGACTGAGTCAAACAAATCACAGTACAGTAATCTTTATGAAAAAAGATAATATTCCATGATTTTTTTGTGGGTGGAATACTGCCAGGTGGCCCAGGCCCATGCCGATGAATCTTCTCAGGGAATTCACAATCAAATCCTTTGACCAGCCAAAGCATGACCCATAAGAAAATGTGAAAACCGTATCAACAGCAAATAAATCTCATTTGTCACTGACCGATAAACAACAACAGACCGTTGTTTCGTCTTCATTGGGACTCATCAGAAGCGCACATTATCTTGTGTTCCCATTGGTGCAAGGGCTTCAGCTCCCAACGCGATTTTCGCGGACTGAGCCTTCACAGGAACACAGTAGATGAGCCACAACAAGGATGAAACGGCCTTCTGCTGCAAATTGCTGAGCCTCACACACTAAATTCTATCGTGTTTGAACTGCATTACCGTGTGGGAGAACAACGAATTCCAAAGAAGTGGACACCACGGAATTCGCAGGTGTGTTTGTGAATTCGCATGGACAATGAAAGAAAAAATGTCTGAGCCGCCAACAACTCTCACACGAAGGTCACATATAGGTCAAAGGGCAACCAATTAGGCGTTAGTAGCCGCGTCGAAGATAATCAAAAAAAGTATCGAAAGTATTGCAGCGCCGCCATAAGCGCACCAATCCGTAGAGTTTAGGTTCACACCCTGCTAGAAGCAGCCCCATTTCTAGGTGAAGACAGTGGCATCGATCTGGGTACAGAATGCTAAATTTCCGAACTAACCATTTGTTATTCATGAGTGTCGATGGTAGTAGGTTGTGAGCCTTTCTGGATAGTATGATTTACTTTAACCAGGATGATATTTCGCTGAGACCCCAGTAGTTGAGAGAATTTCGTCTATGAACAGATCGAACGTAAGGGTATAGAATGCATCATCGCTGAATTTGGTCTCGAATTATGACCTTCAGGCAGGGCAACGCGAAGTGAGACAGAAGATTGTTTAACACAGTGGGGATCGAGAATCAAGCCGCTTTGAAAGCGTTTTTTATAAACCCACAACTGACCGTTGGCAACACTTTTGGGAGCTATAAATTATATCCTCTTCTCGCTTTCTTATGGATTGACCCGGCTGATCGCCAAAAGATAACCGAAGGGATGTGACAACCTGAGAGAATGTGAATAAAATGCCACCAACGAGCATCACCGGTTTCAGGCCTACGGCTGTGATAGTACTGAACAAAAACACTAAGTTTAAAAGAATTCAGAAAATATTATCATAAGATAGATGCGTAAAAAACAATGAACCACAAAAGAAAACCGTACAAGCGATACATTTGAGTCCACTGATGCATATTCATCATGCGGTACAGTACGGCGCGGGACAACTGTACGATATCCACAATACTTTTCCGGGAAAATATAACGAATGAATGGTAATAAGAGGATGAAAGCCAAATCCGATGAGTATGGAAACACCAGTCATACGTATAACAAGATCGACAGCTTGGAAAACGTGCTCAGCTAACACACTAAAGACAGTAAATTAGCACGTAAACTGATCAGACACGATCGAGAAGCACCAGACTCAAGCTTCGTTCTCACTGAAGCTTTTCAGGAGGGCGAGCACACCAGTACATTCGGAAATTGAACTCTGAACCCATAGCATGGAAAGTGTGTTTTACTAGTTCAACTACCAGATCACACCGGAGCTGACCCAAGCCACCACGACACAATGATATCAACGGGGGGAGTTTGTGGAATGAAAATTACGCTCGAGCAGATTGCTTTTAGTTTCTTTAAGTCGACTGACCGGATGTTAGTCCATTCGTATAATAAGATCCGACAAGAACGGACTACGTACATGAACTCGAGTCCCATTTATCAGTTTGAAACGAGCGTGTTAAAATACCACATCATAAATCTTTAATCAGCGAAACGGAGCGAGGTGTTTTGCGAACATGCCGTTCAAAGAAGTGTATTAGTGCATCAAAGTAATGATTTGAAGCAATATTTTGCGGATTGGGTACTAGCAACCGTGATAAATTTGGGTGAATGAATGCCATTATTGAAATACTCTGTAATAAGCAGTATATGAATAACCGGAGAAAATTTCCTGGAGGCAGACAACCGGCTTCGCAGTGATTGTCACCCATTCGGCAATCTTTCATCTATCTGGTCATTCATATACCTGAACCCCTGACGTACATTTGCGTCACAAATCTGTAATCAGCGACACGAGGATATTCTGAGCGTTTAGTGTGAGCCGGGTACAAAAAACTCGATAGGAGAAAGAGAAGCTTTCAGATTAGACTTACGGGAATGTCGGGACAATATGGGTCGAACGCGTGCAGTAGATCTGTCCGCTGAAAGTTTCTATAGACAAAAAAGAGAGAAAAAAAATATCTTGAAGGTAACTCAATTCGCCCCAAATATCAATACGTTAGTCCTCGACGGCCTGAGGGCAATGCATTTAGATGAGTATGAGTGTGGGCGAGTGTGTGGGTGTGAGCGAGAGGGGGTGAACGGGAGAAGCACCATGAAGTGAGTCAAAGAAAATAAAAGTAGGCAGGGAATCTACACACAGGATGCAAAGCGCAGTTCCGGTTCGACAGTACGCGTGCAGTAGGGATAAGTAGTTCTTGTTTATTTTAATTGGTGTCTGACGCACACAAAATAAGTGAACGGAGTAAGGCGAAGGCTGAGAGAACTCGGTGAGATTGTATGAATAATGTTTTGCTGTGCAATCAGGATTGGATTAGCGCTTCATGTTTCGCGGTGTTGAGGATTCAACCAAAGTAGATAAATCGGGTTTCGCACACAGGAAATAAGAAAAGACCAAAATAAGGAGTTCTAAGAAGTTCAGCTGTTCCACTTTGATTTTTAACTTTTACCGTAATGCATTTGATTCTATCTAGAGGAGTAAAACCATCACAACCGGAGGCCTGGACACCAAGTGCGGGTGCCGAAAAAGAGGGAAACCCACACGCCACACAGTATACGTGGAAAAAGAAACGGGTGAGTAGATGACCGAACCAACCAACTTACTTGGACCAACCTAATGGTGATGACGATGAGGATAAGCGGGTAAACAGGTTCACATATTTGGATGACAGTGTCTGATTCTGGGGACTAGGAAACCTTTTCAGTTGGATCTCAAGCAATGTGTAAAGCAAGCTCCAAGTCAAAATAATTTCCGAAATCATATGTGATAGATACCAATCTTCGGCTACTTTGTTTCACGTCAAGGATACTGTAGTGTTCTGAATAAACAAAAGACTATATTTACACGTTTGTGAGGGGCAAGCAGTGGCGGTCGGATGTTATAGACTGTAAGCTACCGCTTCGCGTTTGGTGCTTAAAAAATCGCTATTGTAAGACCTACTTTTTCACCTCCCAAAACTCCGTCCAACTCGACAGGGTATTTGCTAGTCATTATATGGCTATTAATGGAATATTAAGTATTTGAAACCATTTCATTAGGTACTTTCTGAGAAGACAGATTATTAAATTCGAAAACAGCTTCGCGCTGAACACTTGTTCGACAAACACATCCACTGCTACATCCGGTTGTCTGTGAAGGGATAACTGCATGCTTCAGTGAACTAGTTAGCTCTGTTGCATAGTGGAGAAACATGGTCATTGCGTGTAGAACATAAACATCTGTGTTCAGACCGATATCTAGTAGGCATTGCATGAGTCAGGTAGGACAAATGGGAGGAGCGGTCAGGTTAGCCGAAGAATAATATAGCATCACTATCGCGCACATCATCATGCGTTCGCATTTGATAGATTCCAGTTCCACTTATTGTCAAAAGAGTTTTCTCAGAGTGAGTTGCATTGCAAATCAGGTTGAATGTGGAAGAAGGCTAAGACCCACTAAACTTTGATCTGGACTAAAGCGATGAAATTCTAGGTCAGTTTTCGCAAGCATGAAGCTCTACTCACGTGATATGATTGAGGGTTGTAAATAGCGATGCTGTGCAAACTAAAAAAATTCTGCATATACCGGGTTCGCTCCCGTTCAATATCCCTGATTTGGCAACACTCCGTCACCAATAGTATCACTACGGTCGGGGTGTGTGAACTAGGTTGCAACTGTAACGGGATGTTTGACCCAGTCCAAAAGCCGTATGTTTGATGAACTAGACAGCCCCGAAATCCAATGCGGTTTTCACACCCCCACTCCGCTATGTTTTAGGTTAGGGTTTTTCTAGCCACAGCTCCTGTTGTGAATCCCACAAACAGTCCTCAGATGTAGCTTACGCACCCTAGCAATATCCCGTCCAAACATTGCTTTGCTTGAAAAGATTTGTATACCATGATTCAGTCTGAATTCCGACAAGTGTGGTTTGCATACACTTGTGGCACGCACTGTGTGATGGATGGTCTGGAGTAGCGCCGGTGAGGTATGACTGAAAGTGTGCTCTAGACTTGGGATTATTCTGGTCGAGAAGATACCTGACTTTCAGTTTTCACGATTATTCCCCTTGCACTGTAGTTTGACAGTTTTGTGGTTGTACTTCGGTTACCCATTTCCTCAGGTAATTAGGACGGCGTAAATCGATATGTTCAAGATAAGGGTAAAGGAGATAAATGAACTAGGTCTGTATGAAAAGGGCTTAGACAAACGAGGGTCACCGTTTAAAACACTTTACCCTATCACTTGGTGTCGATCAGGTTTTTTACGAGGTTTCCAACAAGGAGAACGAGAGCATGGATCAGAGTTTTCATACTCCAATACCGGGTCTANTTCTGACTACCCTTGACTTCATTCCACCCCTTATCTGCATCGGTAAACTTCGCAGATCCCGTGACCTGAATGACATACCCCGGTCATCTTGATCTATGAAGGACAAGCACCGGGTTCAATGCGTTTCCGTCACAGCCTAACACTGCCTAACAACGTTCTTGATTCGTCAATAAATCTCTTCATCGTTTTCATTGAAAACAAAGTTTACCGAAGTTGCGATGCTTCAACACCGTCAGACACTATTAAGAGGCAATGCATAAACAACCGACTAACATTTTCTAGTCATTCAGATAGCACTTTCCTAAAAAAAAAAACAGCTAAACATACGCATTTAAGTTTACTTTGTTGGTACCATAAACGTCCAACACACCAAAATCAAAAGAAGTGCGTTTTTACGAACAGGAGTTAAATTGGTTTTCTCTCGTCTACGGGGAATATTTAAGGGGTCAACAAATAACGAGATCAACGAAGAGTTCAAAACATACAAGTCGATTCGAATTTCGTTTTTCAAAGCAATATATCACATTTGCACCCATCTGGGAACGACCTAGCGCTGCTTATTACACGAACAAACTATTTGTTTGTCAAAATTGATCACAAATCTACCGAATGTTATATGATTAGACGTGAATTGGCGGTTCTTTAGAACGACTTATCGGTGTCCGAGGACATGCATCCAAATGCGCCACTGCTGCGAATCTCGTGGACTGGCAGCGCCCGGAAACGGGGCTAAATCGTCGGGTCAGCCCGCGAGTTGTTCGTGACCGGAAGTGGTGCAGAGTGACTTAGTCACGGTGCAGGTGTTGACCCGAGTGAACATGACGAACTGACCACGGCACATAGAAAGTGCTATCATGCTTCACAAGCATGGCAACCCCACAAAACAAGTATGCACATAGCGATTAAAGTATTGATACGTCAATCACACGCATCGATTCTGCCAGATTATTTGCATAATGCAGAATGTTTTCAGCAGCTATGTCGTCAGTCAGACGGTGTGGAGTAGAGATGTGAGTGTTACGTATCACTTCTTGAATCGCAGTTTGTAAAAGTTATCGTATGCGAATACCCAATTATAATAATCAGTGCAACCTCGACGCATTTGTTATCTGATTCGAGGCATCATGTAAAAGCCGTCTTGTGCCTTGACCAGATACCTGTGGTCGAACTCCGCGTTCAGCCTTCAAGCTCGGACGAAAAGTTACGAACAACTCGAAGCGATAGATTAATTCGTTTAGCAGTCTTGCGAATGCGGGTATCCAGGTCGTTGTGGGTGAGCATTTTCCCTTGTTCCAGCACCGACAGCAGTAACCTATGTGCCACTCTTTTGTTTTGACAAAACCAACACCCTGATGATCGTCATTTACCAAACGTTTGCGAAGTAAGTATTGACTTGTGTTATATAACCAAATAACACTTAACACATCTGAGGCATGATATGGAAAACTACGAAACGCGCTTTGATGACAACACACGGAGTGGGAGTTAGTGGCACTTCGCACCGCCACGGTAAAACTTTTCAGAATAAATCAGCTTGGAGTCAAAATCAAAATCTGCTGGGTTTCTCTGTACGGTTCCGAGTTATATAATCATCATGCTAACTCCGACGAATCTGTGTGGCTTGATGCCCCAAAAATTACAGAAAAAACATGGTAGGGTTGACGGCATCTGCACCACATTGGTTGATATGGTTTCATGTAGCAAAAGAAAGCCACCTTGTCAATTTTCTCACGCATCTAGTTTTCTCCAGTGGTATATATATATTTGAAAATTTCCAGCCATTTCATCATTGGGCGACCAGATTGACAGTCCAGAGAGATAACCATCAAAAGTAGAGCACGGAAGTGAACAGTGAATGATGGCACAACTCTTCTAAAGCCTTGTTAAACTCAAACAACATAGTCGAACAATCGATAGGGGATAAGTAATCGAGCCATTCAAATAAGCGACAGAGGAAAAAATACAAACAGGTGTGGAAATCTGACCGTTTAGTCGATTCGCTTTTTCGTGTGCCAAACACTACATTCGTCTTTGAAACTGTATTTGGCGGGAACATCTGACTCGAAGAGGATGGAAGAACCGTAGTTGGTGGTGCCAGTGGAGGAGGTGGTATTGCAGGCATTCGGTGATTCTGGAACCAATCAGCAGGTATATTAGGAACTTCACTGAAAACTGATGTGACCAGGCTGCGTCGTGAATTACTTGATGCAGTCCACTCAAAATCACCGAAAGGGGATGAATCCTGTGGAGCGGATGATTTGTCTTGATTCAGCGGTCTACTCGCAGACAACCCTGACCCAGTGACAGTATGATTGGAATCACAATCTTTCAAACGAAGTTCAGCCAACGCCTCGTACGGAGCAGCTTCCGAAGAGGAAACGGAAGAAGACGAATCTCCCTGGGCCGAGTCAAAACCAGACGTTTGATTCGGACAGGCAACTGGCGGAAAAGCCTGCGGTTGAAGTGGGGTGGAAATCATCAAATCAAGTGATCAATTTAAGCATCTCAACATGAGCATTTTGAGAACCTACTGTAGATTTATTCAAGTGTTACACGATCGACAACTATATTCTCATTTGGAGAAGAACAGATTTAGCAAGTAAATGAACAAGTGAAAGTCATGATAGTGTTTACTACAAAAAACCAAAAGATAAGACTGTGCACCGTTTAAACAGGAACTATCTGATACCGAAGAACTGGCAGAGGAAAACTAAACGAAAATTCCACGAAAAAATTCAGTTCGAGAGAAATAAGTTCAGTTCGGTTCAGTTTTTCAAACCATTAATCATGCACTTTCGTGCGCTAGCTGTATCTACATCATCCACACGCTCAATATTGAAACTTTTATTTGCACGTACCTCTGCTTATCGTAATTCTGTTTTGCCATATCTAGCAAGCCTACTCATAGACAGGGACAGAATTTCCACAGAATTGCGCAACCGCTTCCTTCATTGACAAACACACCCCATAGCTTTCAGGTTCATTATGTACTGATTTTGTAAATTTTAATCCACAAATATGACGTAATTGCTGAAAATACACTCATCCGGATGCATCAAGCTACTACTGACTTCACTTGACTTGGTTGCTGTTTCATGGACGTCCATCTAGATGAAAGAGCAGAGTGAAGATCGGAATGTTGAGAGCAAATTCAAGCGGAAGATAGAGAATTCGTGTGGATAGGGAGAAATAGCCGGTTCACGTTTGCTTGCATGAGAGATCGAAGGTTAGTGAAACGCAAAAGTTCTTTCAATTTATGTCCGGTTATGGTTATGGTGATACTGAGGTCAAGGTCATTGGTAATCATAAGACTACAATGCCTCACGAGAGCAACGAATATCATGAAATTGAATCAACTCATTTTTCCGTTGAACTACAACCGTATTTCACCATGTGCCCGTACAAAGGGAGCCGATGAATATCAACGACTATGCCCACAACATTTTTCCATACATAGGCAAACCACTCCATGAGCATGTGGCTGCTGCTTCTGAATATCGAGACAATGTGTTTTCACCATTTTCCTGGGATGGGGTTTCTAGCGTTCCACATCCACAGAGCCGATGTCCAGGATTATTCGGTTTAGATAAGCTATAAGTGAAAATCCATTTGGTTTTTTGATACGACTATGAATCATCCTATCATCAAATCAGATGAAATAATTGTTCAAAGTGTAGTCTGGCGGATTGAAGTCTTATGCTGAAATTGTTTTAAGTAGACGCCATAAGCCGGATGAATGGATGATTCGAATTTGAAAAGATCAGTGTTCTAGGTGTGACTTCGTAGTTCAGTTGATAGAGCATGTCCTGTACAGGAAAAAAGAACGTGAGCGGCATTCATACGTGGGCCCAAACTCCATAGAGGCTACTGGTTTTTCACAATTTCAATAAACTAAATAAACCTAAATGAGTTAGTTGAGGAGAAATTACATAAAATCAGGATGAGGTTAACAGCATGGTGAGGGAAAAAATCAAATTTCCATAGGGCAAATCGAATCGAACTCTAGCAACAATTTTTCCGACGCTTAGAGGTCATGCAACTGGAGCTTATGCGTATCACCACTCCACACTCTACGAACGTGGTTGGGTCTTGTTACCAAGAATATAGATCTATAGTCTGTTGAGATCCTGATCACTTTCAGAATGATAGCCTGCATTTGTTTTTCAAGCGAATTCGTTACAAACCGGATCAAGATGAACTGAGCTGAAAAGAGTTTGCGTCATCATTAATCATGAGTGCCAATGTATGAACAAATAAACAGATGTGCTCAACCACTTCCGATACCAATTCGATTCGTTGTACGAAAAAGAAAATCACGAAAACTTTGTACAGAAAGGGAACTGTAGAATTCATTTTTAACCGATTTTGTGATGTGTAACCCTCCCAAAGAAACAGACCGGATTCAAATCTTTGGAAAGCCGTTGATTTCGTGTGGTTCAAGACTACACATTTTTTCATTACATTAAAAAGAAATGCATACGTGGACAGAATTGATATTAGTCATTATTTTCACGTGCTCTTATGAGCTATAGGCGCAAATCATCACTTACTTTTGACTTTGACTTTTGATCAACTAACTCCTGCGGGAGGATAAGTCGGCTTCCTGGATGTCTCTAATGATGGCGGTCCATGCATGAGGATCGGTAGCAAGGTTGACGCAGTGCAAAACCCAGTTCTGGTTCCAGTTACGAATTCCATACGCGGATTGAAGACCCAGTAATTCCAAATCCACCTTGATTGTACTACTCCAGGTCTTCAATTGACCACCGAGTCTGCAACTCCATCCACGGCATAGTGCGGGGGCCACAGCCTGTCGCCAGAGTTGAGTGTCGGGTCTTCGGAGCACGGCCAAACCACTGAAGGCGCCGGCGTTGTAGCATTTGTAAAAGCTTGTCAATGTTCAAGCAGCGCCGTCGAACCTCATCATTGGAAATCCGATCTCTCCAGTTTACTTTCAAGATGCGGTGTAAGCACCAATGGTTAAAGACTTCGAGCTTCCTTGTATCTTGTACTCTTAACGGCCAGGTTTCACCACCATAAGTGAGGATGGGGCGGATGGAATCCTATTGTTTAAGCTTATTTCGCATCGATTCCACAACGGTTTGAGGAGTTTTAGGAAGGCTCTTCTAGCTGCATCTACACGGAGTTGGATTTCATCCTTAGCCTGGCCGTTTGGTCTTATCGTAGAGCCAATATACTTGAAAAATTCGATTGATTCCACAAGCTCCGTGTTAATCGAGAGGGGTTGCGTCGTGGTAGAAGTTTTGGTCGAAAATGTCTTCGTTTTCGACGTGTTGATCTCTAGCCCGATAGCTTGGGCAAACTGATTTGTACGATTGACAAAAGGCTGGAAGTTGTCCATGCTGTCTCCAAGTACGACGACATCATCCGCAAACTCGAGGTCCGCAATCCATGTATCTGGGCCAAGCTGCACTCCAGGGTAGTCGATGAGTGCTTGTCCCATTATCCAATCTACGGTGTAGTTGAATAATACCAGCGGTAGGAGACAACCTTGCCTAACTCCAGAGCTTAGGGTGAACTCAGCCGATTCTTCTCCATAAGTACGGACGCGT
>UZAN01041361.1:21013-38382 GCA_900618425.1 Echinostoma caproni | reverse complement strand
TCTGTACCGTTCTTATTTCCAGTTTCTGCGCCGCGATAGGAACGGCAGTCTTCTACCGAGGAGGCCCACCGAGCACATACCAAAATATAATCAATCTGGTGTGCAGTTCGACCATCATTTGAGTACCACGTGAGCAGGTGTTTTCTAGGGTGCTGGAAACGGGTGTTGGTCACGACCAGTTGGTTAAGGTCAGCAAATGTGATTAGGCGTTCGCCATTTTCGCAACGTTGACCAAGGCCGAACTTTCCAAGAACATGCCGAGTATGTTCTTCTGACGGACCAGTGCGTGCGTTCCAGTCCCCTGCGATGACGAGGATGTCGCGTCTCGGACTGCGATTCACTGCGTCTTGAACTTGGTTGTAGAAGTCGCCCTTGATGGGCTCTTCCACATGTAGCGTTGGAGCATATACAGCGATGATATTCAGGTTAAACGGCTTTCCTCTGAAGCGCGCTATGGTAATCCTGGGAGAGATTGGTTCCCAGGAAATCATGGTATTGTTAGCCCGGCCGCTCACGGCGATTGCTATCCCGTTTGTCAGTTGGGCCGCTGTGGTATAACCGGTAGGTTGCGTTGCTATGTGGTACTTTTATTAGTTTTGTGCCACAGATAGGTAATCGGACTTCGGACAGACAAGAGATGTCTACCTTGTGGTCGTGCAGTGATCACATCGTGACACACTGGCTTCCTGTGTCTAACAATGTTCTAACATTCCAGCAGGCTACATGGATGCTGGACCTGATGCATAGATGATTTGGGTTCCCAGCTTGCTCATTTGTCACCTCCAGCCACTGAGAGAGCTCAAGGCGCTTCGCTTCCCGGGAACGCCGTAGCATGAACGTGATGTACCCTTGTAAGACGATCCATGAAGAAACTTGGGAATGAGGTACTAAGTGACGTCCCCAGCGTCGCTCGGCTTTTGTTCGAGGGTGCACCTCTAACCCTTGCACAACCAAGTGCGACCTGCAGGGTGGGAGGGTAGAACTGTTGGTAGCCGGTGACGGTTCATCGCCTTTCGGATGGCTCTGCGCTAATCCAAGATTCCTAACGCGTCCGTGAGGTAGCATTCCTCAGTTTGTCCCACTCGTAAGAGTAGGCAGGTGGTAATGACCTTATTTGGTGGCGGGCCACATTCGCACACGTCGCGATGCTGTCAGCAGACATTTATGGCATTTTAACAGGATATCGGTTGCCGAAAACCCCACCACGTCCTCTAGCATCGCCGCTGATCGTCCGCGACCGACTTTTCAGTGAGGTAGCCTCACCTATTCACCGGTAACCACCAAGGTGGCCGTTCTCCTATCCTGAAGAGGCGCTCGGTAGCACTCAGCTGTGTTATCCGTAGACAGTTCCATGTCTTCGGGCGCAAATCATTCTGCTAGAATGAAGCAATTTCACTAGTATTTTCATTTGTTTGGCATAATTTTGTTAATGATGGAGATGGATACAGGGTAAAAGATATTTTCCGTTTAATCTGATGGGCAAAACCTGGGACTAAATCAGTAGCGTACCTATCGAGCCACAAATCAGCTCGGAAATAGTTGACCACCCTATTCGTTTCACACATCGGTAACCTTCTTGAGACGAACTGATCTAATGGATATTTTGTCCCGGTAAAATTTATATCCTACCGCATACGTTCTGGCAACCTATAATAGCCGGGGAATCTGGGTATTCTTCTAGGGACTTACCACTGGTTGGTTTGCCCGGAGAGGTGATGAAATTTGCATATTCGAGCCGATCGGCCAGCTTCTTTTCTGTAAAAAAAATACCGTGATGAACTTATTATTTAAAGAAAGAAAAACAAGGTCCCACTGAACAAAGGAAATCCGAACGAAAAACCACAAAATAAATGGAAGGATGAATGCAACCCATCAAACGGATTTGGGAAAGTAATTGCCGTTCCTATGAAGTACCGTTGATGAAGAGCAAGTCGACTGATGTACAAACAAAACTATTTAACACATTTAATCGGGGTTCACAATTCCGTAAATCGCCAATTAAGCTGATCCTGAGGTCCTAAGCCGGAAAGGATTCTCACCACTTCGTACCAGGTCATAAAACTGGCCACTATTAAACGTCTTCTGATCCATACGTGCACACACACGTGTGTATGTGTATGGCTCCAGACTGGGTACCGAACAAACCACAATACATCAGGTTGCATAACAAAGAAATCAGTTCACGATGTGCTCGTAGGTCGCATACTGCCAGATCACCTGCGACTTGGATTGTAGGTTCATCAAAACAAGTAAACGAATCCCGTGAACTTCGGAAGCACTTCCTCCGTTGTTCAGAACACTAGATTGAGGAAATCGAGAAATTCACGTTGATCAATCGTATCGAGATTACACGCCTGTCAAACGAACAACTCAATGGTCAAACTGTCGTGTGTGTGCGTCGGATCACATCTGGAACCGGTACGTTTGTTGATTACATTGATTCGCTTTGTTTGCTGTTCTTGCTGTGCATGAACACATCGTTAAATCGTCTGCCGCTACAAGGGGAGCTGCGCACTAATCGATGGGGTTTATTGGCTACTGGTGATGATGCTGATGTACAAGAACAACTGTACTTTGCCCATGTGCAGCGATCGGGAGTCTATTTTTTATGCGAACCGCGTGCGTAAAAGAACAACCAGTTCTGATAAGATCAACACCGGAAATTCTTCATCACTTCAAATATTATTTGAATCCGACGAACGGTAATACGCGCTAATGACAAACAAACGGAGTAGTTGTGTGTGTACTGTATGATATCATTGGCTGAAACAAGCACAATACTTACATGATCCGAACGAACTTTCCTCAACTTCTTCAGCTAGGAGAAAGAAAGGGAGAAGAGAGATAATGTACTATGAACAAGTGTTAGAAGCGGAGCTGGTGAACTCTCGTGTGTGCGGATTGCTGGGAGAACATGTGATTCAGTTCTGCGTCAATAGACTCAGCAGGCTCGCTGAAACATGTGAGTTGTGTGGCTGACCCCGTGGAGTATCCGGATTACTTAAAACACTATTGGCAACAGGGTTCAGGCAAATTTTGACAAACGACATATCAGCTTGGAACAAAATAGAACAAATAGTCAACAGAACAATGGTACATAGAAGCTATTAGTAAACTCTGCTCCAAAAGTATTCGCCTACTCTATATTCAATAATCCGTCATTAGTTATTTATTGAGGTATTCCATTTAATAGCCAACAGCGAGCGCACAGACACAAAGTTACCACATTTAATATTTACCAAGAGAACGGGGAATCAACCAATTGCCAAGAACTAAAACCAATAAAATATGGTGGAAAAAGAACTTGGAGGGTGTTATAATGAGGATTTCTTGAAATTGAAAATATCGGTACTTCAACAACGAAACATGTATGTGTATTTATCGTAGCCACGAACCACTTCGATGTAATACGCTCACAATAAACAAACAACCAATTGTAAATCCGTGATAAATATGACGTTTCACTGGGATTGGTTCAGAAACACGAAATCGGTCAGAGTTTGGTTTCCCTCGCTTTGCTCAGCGTTACGGTTTATTGCTAAGTAGAGATGTCTCAATTCTGAAGCAGATTTGGGGAGTAAGCGAAATAGAAAGGAATAGGGAGGGATAAGACAATATCTTTTGTGAATTTCTAATTCATCGGAAGGACAGATTTTTCAAGTCCAAATTGAGATTTTTGTGCAGTTCACTGTTGTAAGTACGAGTCAAATTCCAGAAATGGCTCCAATCTTTACGAACAGTAAACTCTCTACTCCTCGATATCGCCGATATGGGTTATTGTTATGGTATGACTGATTTTATTATTTAACAAAACCAGTCTGTCACCACTAAGAAGGAGATTTCTGTGACAACGTTTCCAGATTCTTGGAAGGAGTTTTTCAAGCGGATTAAATTGGTTTCTCAAAACCACATGCTTTTTATCCTCCGACTCCAGCAGCGCAAGCAATGGTTTCTGATGTGATCATGTGACTTATTCAATTAGCGTAGGTTGGTTTGGTAGCAAGCATTCGCCTATGACGAACCGTATGATTTTGTACTGATTCACGCCCAGACTTGTCAGTTTTGGAAATGAATATACTTTAAAGTCGTCAAAAAATTCATTTATAACTGAACGCTGAAAACAGTGCACAGGTCAAGATGAACCAAAATCCGTAAAAAAAGACGCATAGCAGCGTATTGAGACAAAGAACGTCGGAATATTTTGCCACAATTGGTGATTTTATTTCGGGTTGCTTTGCGGTATCTATCCGAGCTTAAACATCTGTGTCATCAAACAGTGATCATCCAGTCTGTGTTCCCATGTCCAGGAGCGACTAATCTTTCAGTAACTACACATCTGTGCAAATAATGCACAAAAAGGTATTTGGTCTACAAAAGTGGATAAAGTTGTTTCCTATGAGGACTGTTCATTTCACTTGATTGCTACATCTATACCAAGTTGCTGGTTGAATTTGACCACGCCACTACTGCTGAAATCAGGCCAGGAAGCCAGATCTCACCATTTGGGGCTCACTAACGTACCTTTCCAAGACCGCGCTATCACAAGCTGCACGGATAAGCATACACTGCGAACTATTTCTAACACGAGGTGATCAACAGCACAATGATTCCAAGATTTTCCAGTAATACATATCATGCCATGATATGACATGTTTAGTCAATTTCTGACCACTTAATCTCTTATTTCTGACTTGGACATTTTTCGTTTATTGTTTGTGTGAATTTGCAGATATCCGATTGAGTATCGTGTGTTCTTGTGTGGGAGTTTCGTCTTTTACCCGAAACATTCCAATGCATCTGTGTGCGATGGAGGTTGGTTTTGTCCTTGCGGGAAGAACACATCAATAGTGTATACTAATTTTGTGTCACTGCCAGGGCTCAAACCACAAAATCTCAGGGTTGGGCATCGAAACCTTTATTGCTTAGCTTCACTATCGAGAGCTAACACCTTGAGATCACAGACATAATGACGATCTGTTTATTTTTGACGCTGCCCGAATGAATTTACAAACATTAGGGTCTGTGTGTTCTGCAACATAATCATAATAATGATATCTTTACTTAAATTAAATAAGCATCTATACAAAGAATTTTCAGGAAAAGGATGAACTGCAGCTATCTAGGCGGTGGGTTCAAGCACGGAACGCAAAAATCGGACTACATCGGTGCTGAGATTCGAAAATTCGACTTCCGGTTTGACGTGACGGCCCTTTGAGTCATTTGATCAACCGATCTTCCCTTTTAGAACGGTGCTGTGCATTTTTTTAAAGAATGACATTTCATTTTTCTGTGTTCGGTGTACAGATATGCGCAATAAGTACACGCGTTCTGCATGTATCAGCCGATTAGGCTATTCACAAATTTTGCTAACTTTGGTCTCCGAAAGCAGACAGATTCGATAGGGAACATACGTGGAGAAAGTTATTCAAAGGACTAAATACAGAATCCGCTAATCGTCTACCATTGCTTGGCCTCAATTGAAACACGCTAAACCTAGAATCAGGCAATCACGATTCGCCTTGAGATGACCTGGGACAACTGACTGATAGAGATCATTGTACATGAGATTCAATGCAATACTGTCTAACTTTCCTATAATTATATGTATCGGTAAACTAAAACAACCCGAAAGATCGTGATGGAATGTCATTTTGCTGAGACTATCAAAACGCAACAAAAGAACAACGATGGTGGGATTGTAAGCTAATCCGTTTGGCAAGACGACCGGTAGAATCATTATTCCAACTGAGTTTCATTATTCTGGTTCCGAATGTGACCTAGTATTGCACGGAGGGGCCAATATAAGGGAGAAGTAAATCACAACCTTTATCCCGAAACAACCCGAACTAACTGGCACGTCTGTGAAGCAATGCGACCGGAATGTGAATGTGAACATCATCGGGCTTTATCCTAACCCACGTCTCGTTACAATCGAGATGGTAAACCTTCTGGTTAAATCATATACGCATCACCGGAAATTTCGAAAAAAGAATAAGGCATTTGAATGCCGTATTCTATTCAGTGAGTGCATGTAGTCGGTCAGGATTGTGAATTGATTTTGAAAACGCTCACAAATAAACTACCATTTGATTTTAACGCTAAAAAATCCTCCTATGTGCACGGGTGGAAAAAAACGCAAAACAAATGTTCGGCTGTATCGACTGCATATGCATACAGAGAAGGAGAAACGAAACGGAAGTGGATGTTCCGCTTACTTTTCGAGCGAACCGACTGAAACCAGCCCGCCCACGACTTAGGAAATCGGCTAAATTGGAGCGAGGCGGACCAGACACGCGGCTAATCGCGTCCTCGAAATCGTCCGGTGGAATCATGCCCAGGTCTGAGTTCAGTAGAGCTACTCGAGACTCGAAAAACTGCAAACGAAGTAATTGAGACCAGTGAAGAAACGGAAGAAAATAATAATATACAAAACATGACATATGTGAGAAACAAACATGAGAAACTGACTAATGATTTGTGCATGTATGATCGATAGTTTAGCATAAAGGATACGCCTGGACATTTATGTTTTGAGATTTCGGGTTAACATGTTCACTACACAGCCCCTCAGTACTGAGTGATTTACAGAGAACTGACTTAAGTTCAGTAGATCAAACTGAGAGAAAAGCCTGAATGTACTGATCAGTACAAGTACAAGAGATGGAATGCAATCAAGAGCAACCTACACCCAACCGTAAACTCAAAGTGACCGAAAGTAACACAGGGGAGAAGCGAAAGCTACATCAAGATTCACGTATAGACCACGAGAAACCGATTTGACAAACAAAGAAAAAAGCATGAGCTGATTGGTACAGTGGTAACACACACGCATTCCACGTGACGGATTCGGAGTTTAAAACCCGGAGGGGACGGTGGGCATGCAATAGTGATGAGATCTAATAAGAGCAAAATTCGAGTCAAATGCTTCCGAAATTATGATTGATTGGATGAATTGAGGATGGTTCGTGAAGATGAAATCCAAAGGAAAGTCAACTCAAATCAAAAACAAGGAAAAATTTCACCAATATATAAAGATGGCCGTCGTAGTGACCCGGTTAGGTTCCGACCCATCACTCCTCTCCCAGTATTATTCAAAGTCATTGAAATCATTGCTGCAGACAATGTGATGTCACTGAGAAAAATACAATGTATCATATCTAGTGCAACATGAGGCTCGTCGCTGCTGATTCGAGAAAAATGGACAAAAACAGCGGATCAAAGGTGACGAAATGGACGCAGTGCACCTCGACTTTGAAAAGGCATTTCACCGGGCGAATCACAAAATACTGCTGAGGAAACTTCACTTATTATGCTACCTAGCCTGGCTACGAAACGCTCACAAACAACAGTTCCAGCTCGGAAAACACACCAGCACCAACAGTTTTCGGTTTGTGGACCCATTAACCACACACTTCTGTGTGTCAGTTTTGGTTGCTATCTTTTGGCCGCTTATTTGGATGAAGCAATAAAAAAATACAGGAGTATTGAAAAATGGAGTCGAAGAGAAAATGGAAAGCTTCAGCCAACACCAACATGGCAAAGTATTTGGAGGCGAGTATGTAAAGAACAACGGCCACCAGTTCTCACGGGCACGTTATTTGTGGTGGGTCACTAATCAAACCGAAAGGCGTATGAACCACAGAAGTGGTTACCAGATGCCACAACCAGACAATCATGATGCCCCACCATGCCCATATAGATGTATAAGGGCTAGAGATGGAGTCTTAAAGAAAAGCCAATTGATTCTGGGGGCATCTTTTCGTACCACATTCGTAAAACCCCTCATGAACTCTGAGACCAGTCAGACTCACAAACATGCTACGGCGTCCCAGGAGGGGACTCGACCTACTTTCACCCAGTTACTGAGATGTCCAAGAAGATAGTTGGGAAAGTCACTTTGGAACTCTTTTAGACACTGAAAATCAGAGCATTACTCAGTGCTACCTGTAAGATTGCAAACTAGGCATAGCGCGGCCATCACAGGTGAAAATTACAGGTTTCGGGATTGAAGGAATCAAAGTACATTGAGATCAAACCATTTACTGGCCATATCACAGGAGACCGGCTAACAAGTTCGGGTTATAGTAAGTTGCTTTCGCGATCAAATACTGTGCTAGCAGCGTACAGATCACCTGGGAACCCATCTCCCCTGGAGGGAACTCGGTAGACTTGACGGTCATGGCTGTATGCTCCCCAACACTGTCGGCTGGTAACCCCATTAAGAACGAATTCTACTATCGGCTTCAAACTGTCGTCATCCACACCCATAGAAGCGACATAGTTTTAACTGCAAGAGACTGGAATGTCCGTGCTGAGTCACCGGATGATGAAACCCAGCAAATTATGGGGAGGTTTGGAATTGACCACAGAACCAAGAATGGTAAACAAACTATTCAGGTTTGCTGACTCTAATCGGTTCGTGACTCTCATCACACGCTTCCAGTATCCAGGGTGACATGTTAAACGCATCAGATCGGAAATATTCTAGTTCGATCTCGCTTGGTATCCGAGGTTAAAGGCCCTAGAAGCTGGGGATCTAAATGGCACCGATCTTACATCTGTACGCGCTCGCCTCAAAATACATCGGAAAACTTAATAAAAACCTCGATGAGGCCGCTCACGATAACCAGGAAAGAGCACAGATTCCGTTGAACGCAGTGAGGATAACAAATGAACACGAATATGCCAGTCAACAGCGGGATGAACGAGCAGTGGACAGTGACTAATGTATACACCCAAGAAGCTGTGCTGCAATATTTATGAAAAGTGAAACATTTTACAGATTTCCGAAGAACCGCTTCACCTACCTAAGAAAATAAGCGAGGCCAAAATTAACAACCCCTCGAAGTCGACGAGAAGCTACTTTCTCCGCCAGCATGGACAAGAAAAAGTGGTGCTCAAACAAAATGAAGGTCAGTACGGTGGACAATTCGTAAAGCTCCCCCGCATCACTTACGTCATTTCACAGAAAAAATCTCCAACAGATAAATTGTTACGCAACCTCGGGGACTATATTATACCAGGAAACGAAGAAAAATTGTTGAGGTGGGTCGAACACTTCAACTAGAAAACAAATCGCACGACCAGAAAGTTTAATCACCCAGTGACAGTGGGAAACCATAGGCAATGAACTGCGAGGCACCACAGCAGTCAAAGGAGATAAGGAACAACTGGGTCCGGTCTTTGAAGGTGGAATAATAACTCGCCTTCACTCTGTACAAACCTTGCCACTGAATGCTACACATGCGCAGACATCGTCAGAGATACCAATAAAACCGGCTCATCCTCACACAGGAGTAAAACAATTACCACTAAAAATGAGATAACAACGAATGAATACATTTGTGATGCAAGCGGATTACGAGGATGATGGATAAAGAAAAATTGTCTAATTTCGGCACAAGTATCTGTTTATGTTTTCCATTTATTTACTTCCTTTGAATTAAATGCATATTTGACCAAACATTTTTTCGAAGTGGAAAGGCAGTCTATCAAACGGTTGTTACGAGATCCATAGACAAGGAGATATTTCCGGGAAGTTACCTATTTCGAACGAATGGCCTCCGGGGTGATAAGCTTATGAATTTAATAGCTTGAAAACCATCAACCAATCTAGTACAGCCACTAAATCAGCTTCAGGGCAGTTAACTTCGCGTTCTAACCAGTTTACAAGGGTTGTACAACAAGCCCACCTGGATGACCATTTGCGACTGAAGGAGCTCACGCAGATACGCCTGGCATTCACGACCCCGGGAAGCCACAAAAGTGTCACGATTAAAATGCCAGTGACCAGGACGTGGTCGATCAAACGCCCATGACGCCGATTCATCCGAGGACGGTCCGTACCCGATAAAGGAAGTCGATTCGGTGTATTGCATCGCCTCCCGATAACCACCTTAAAAAGCATAAAACAACAAACAAGTGATGAAAAACCATAAAGGAAACAATCAACTAAGGAACATTCCACAAACCCTGTTTTGTGTGTGAATTCGCGTGAATTTGACCGAAAAACACATTCAATCGACAGCACAATAAGCTTCAATGTTGGTCACTGATCGTGTAGTTCAAGGTTAAGGGTCTCAGATCCCTACCCAGAGGTTTATGGTTAAAGTTTTCCCGGTTATCCCTATCAAAAACTAATCAGAATGAGAATTTTGTAGTTGCAGTGCGAATGGTTATGCAAGCGACCTTGTGTGAATAACCACACTTCTGCTCATCCAACGGGGTCTAAAGGCCAAACGTGACAGAATCGAAACCTAGTCGCGCTTGCCAGTTAGTGTGGCACTCATACGTGCAATCTCCAAACAGTGCACCCAGTACACCACATTGCAGTGATTTAATTTCAACACAGCTCTCGGGTCATCTGACTTGTGACAGGACTGGAGCTCTCGCAAATGACAAAATCTGTGAATTATCATTCACTTCATTGGATAAAATCAGTGATCATGTTAAAACAGTTTCCCCTTAAAAATGCACCACAGAGATTTTGCGTTGGACAGTTGTGTTTTGAGGATTTTCTCGCGAGTTCTAGTGCTTCACTCATTCATTCTAAATGATCAGTTTGCCTTTTGTGATCTTACCCTGTGCTACTATACATCATTAATAGGGTAAAAAGTCCCATATTTTCATTCAGCATCCATACAGTGGTAAAAGAAATTGTGAATCCTAGACTGCTCTTTAATTCGTCAAGCAAAATTTGAGTTCTGCCGGCAATCACACAGGACAGGAAGCCTTCGTCTGGGGATTGAACAAGCGTGGTCGTGCGTCAGTCACATTCTTGGACTATAATGAAAGCCTGATGGTAACTTTAGAGTTACGCTCTGGATAGGTGAGGAAACATATCGCTAGCACGAGCATAACACCCACTCATACTGATAGTGCGGTGTGTTCGAAACGTTTCCAAACGCGTTTTTTTAGTTTATTTTAAGCCGTGAAAACCGTATTCCGAAAATGTTTCCTTCAATGAATTTCAGTGGGCAGCCTAGGGCAAACTTTGGTTCAGTTATCAATATGAAACTGAACTGGATCTACGCATATCCATACATTTTTCGGCAAAGGAAAAGTCTTCCTCCCTCCAAGGCCTGAAATAAACTATGATCCTATGGCTACACATCAACGTTCAGAACGTTACAGGCTAGTCAAATGCATTTGTACTTCTATTTGATACGGTTTACCGTTGCATGAGCAGAGACCATGGGATCTATTATAAAGGTCAGACAGATGCGTACTTTCTACTGCGACAGTCCACATGTTCAGCTGTTATTTTGAGTTCATGTGATACTCACAAAGGTGTGTCAAGCGTGCCGTCGGAATGTGGAAATTAGGAAAGTCACGCCCCGAGATTGACAGGTATTTCGGTGATTCAAGACAGGTAGTGAGTAGATGAATCGATCGGCTAAAGGGTACAGGCGATTATGAACTATGTCCCAGGGAACAGAAGAGCACGCAAGGGTGATTCTGGGGCTTTCAGGCGCTTACTTATAGCGTTGCTATTGGAAATTTTTCTGAGCTGGAAATATTGTTTGCAGATGGTTCTTACCCATGCTAGTGAGACTTCGGGGAACTCACGAGTTCAAGCGGTCCCGTACAATACTGATGATCGGTAACGTACTACGCTACCCAGCTTCCACTCACACTGTCTTTTCGATTCAATGAGCACGAATTTCGAGAGAGGGGGTGCATTCCTGATTCCGTGTTGGCTAAACGTTACCGACGGATGCGTTTGGAGAGGTCAGTAAGGTATGTGCGTATGTGTGCGTCGAGAGACAAACATAAGAAATCTATCATTTAGACCGATGGATCAGTATTATCTCCATTCAAACATGATCCATCTGAGAAATAATAAAAGTGATATGATGACAGCGAAAGTGCGGCACCATAGGAGTTTGGTACAAGCCTGTGGAATCAATTGGTAGGAAGGTCAAAGCCAATAGTCCTGGATCGCATCGTTGATGAGCAATTTTACCTGAAAGTCCTGATGCAACGCAACTTGTCAGCGTTGATTACAACTACGGAAGCGATTTTTCAGTACGACCAGCCTGCATACCGTTCTCTTACTGCAAATGAGCTTCATGCGCCGTAAGCCACTCTTACCAAGTACCTGCTCCTATCCATCGTATTTATGGCTGTAGTTCATCGTTTTTCCAGAGAATCAGTCTGTGAAACGCCCCTCTTCTTCTCGACGTTATATCCTTTACCATAATCCTCAAGTTTTAAAACACAGAAGCAGCAGGTTGCTGTGACATAACTGTTCCCATCACTCACCACATATGCATTGTACATCTTGAGATTATATATGGACTTGATCTCCTCAACCGTAATGCATGATGTAATGAGAAATCTTCTAAACAGTTATTTGTACCTCTTCAGTTTCAGGTCAGTTTTTACAACCATTAACCATGAATTTTTATGCGGCGGTTTTGGTTGCTGTCTTTTGGTTACCCACTAGAATAAAATAGCAGAAGGAAGATTGGGATGTTGGGAATGAATTCAAGGGGAAGATAAGTATTTCATATAGATTTGGGGTTACAAGAATATTGAGTAGATGCACGAACGCAAACGTTTGCGATACACAGCCATACCACTCAGTGTCTCTAACCACCGATTCAGTTCACTTCAGTTTGAACAACCATCAACCATGCACTTTTGTGCGCCGGTTTACGTTGCTGTCTTTGGGCTGCTCATTTTGATGAACATGAGGAGAAAGACAGGAAGGTTGCAAGTAGAGTCAAACAGAAAATGGAGAATTTCAGTGGTCTAAGGTTGCAAAGAAATTGAGAAGCACGAACGCCACTGTTTACGACACTCAGCCATATCACTCAGTGTCTCTAACCATCAGTTACGATCATCCCGAGGTCCCCAACCGGGGAACCTAACGTGACCTAAGTAACCCAAACTCCTGGTTAGGGATTTCACACTCTCGTGACAGGTCTTAGTTTGCCCGCACTTTGCTTATTCCAACCACTACCTGCCTCGGCGAACATCACTCGCAGTGGAACCTGTCTGCCGACATGCGTCACACATGCTCCTAACCAAAGTAACCTATGGAGATCGAACATTTGCTCCAGTGGGCGACCGCAGTTACCTAAAACTCTAAGCCTAATCTCAGCATTGCTTGTCAGGTTGTTTCACAAGATTCGTAACATGCTGCGTAAACAGCGGTGTTCAAGCAGCGACAGTCGATTGTTATCCTGCCTCCCTAATGGTCAAGTTTCTGCACCGTATGGGAGAACAGGCCGAACTGCCGCAGCATACACTCAACCCTTAACAGACAGCCGGATGTCACGACGGCGCCACAGGTGTCTCCAGTTGGTAATAGCCAACCTTCTGTATGCGAGTTGACAATTCATCCGTGATGTGTCCACCGGGTGAGATGTAGCTGCCCAAGTAACAAAGCTTATCCTCCCCAGTAGGGGTGAGGCTGGGTGCAGGACCAACCCAGTCTTGAAGTAACATTTTACACTTCCAAGGTGCAAAACGCGTATTGAACATCGCCACACTAGGACTCAAACTATCCAGAAAAGCTTGCAACTTACCTGGATCTTTATTTAGCAGTAGAACGTCGTCTGCCTACTCCAGATCGCAGAGTTTGCCATCAGAGAGCAAATTGATGCTACTCTCCTCGATCGAGGATAGGGCTGTCACCATGATCAAATCTATAGCAAAGTTAAAGAAGAAGGGTGTGAGAGGGAAACCCGGGCGTACACCACTTTCCGTGGTGAACTCGGGCAAAAAAGTGCCCTAGGTTCGAAAACGACTTCGGCTATTAGCATAAAGCGATCGTAAAATTGAAATTAACTTCTCGGGTACACCATTCAGGGAAAGACAACGTCAGGGCTTACAGTGGTCGACTGAGTCGAAAGCCACTTTTAAATGGACAAAAGCAGAGATGGTGGATCTACGAAATGAATGTCGATGCTCCAGAATTTGACGAAGTGTGAAGATGTGGTCAATGCAGCCTCGACCAGGTCTGAAACCAGCCTGGTTCTCACGCGTGCACCGTTCGCGTGCGGCAGACAGTCGGCGGAGTATGATGCCAGCGAGAAGTTTAGAGACGATGTTAAGTAAACTAATTCCTCTATGATTTTCACAGTGGGATCTGTCACCTTTCTTGTAAATCGGTATGATCCCTGATTCACACCATTCAGTTGGAACCCGTTCTTTCTCCCGCCGAGCCCAGCAGTTTTGTCAACTCCAAGACTAAGGCTGAGCCTCCATGCTTAAACGCCGATGGAAAAAGCCCACCTGGGCCAGAGGCCTTATGCCTTTTGAGATAACTTATTTCCCGAGATACCTCCATTTCAAATGGAGGACTAGCATCAACTGAGAGTAGTTGCATAGTCTAGGTGGGGGTGATAGGTCAGACGTCAATGAGGGCCAGTTGAACTGAGCCTTGAAATGTTCGGCCCAACGGTCAAGACGGCGTTGCTGATCGTGAATCAGTGGGTCATCGGATTTCCTAATTACCTCATGCCTAATTTCCTAGGGCCCGTATTCCTAATTAGATGGAAAAGATTGCGACTATTACTAACACCCGCAGCCTTCTCCATCTCTCTACAATTTTCTATCTACCACTTCCCGTGATCATTCCTCAGACTCTTGATGAACTGGCGTATGAGGGATTTGCGCGTTTTGTCGTATGTGGCATCCGGAAGGAGGATTCTGTGGGCGTCCAGCAGGGCAGCCGAGGTCGATGAGATCCATCGTTTATGTTTTGAGCTTGCGCCAGAGTCCGACGTTGTTTTTATTGATATTTGCATAGCTTCCTTGATTTGCTTTCAATGTTTATTGAGTCCTTCGACTGGTGGTTGAACTGAGGCGATCAGGGAGCTCCGCTTCAAAGGCAGATTTGCAGCAATCGCTGACACTGTATCGTGGTTATCCGTTGTTGGTGGCTTTCTTGCGTTTGTTTGCCAGGGGTAAGGAGAATTTGGCTCGTAACAAGGCGTGGTCTTCATCCACAGGGGTTGACCAGTAAGAGCGGCAGTCTTAAGTCGATTCCCTCCAGCGGGAACTTATGGCGATGTGATCGATTTGGGTCCAGCGCTGTGAAGCGGTTGGCGGTTTTCGTGTAAGGTGGTGTCGTTTCTTGTGCGAGAAGTTGGTGCTTGACAGGAACAGTCCATGGTCCGTGCAGAGTTGAGGTAGGCGGTCGCCGTTGTCCGTCCGGTTGGCTGGGATTGCATGTCGTCCGAAAAGAAGCCTTTCGTCTAGGGATCCCATTTAAGCATTGAAGTCGCCGGAGACTACCACAATGTCCGTTGACCGAGCCCTTTGGAGTAGTTGAAAGAGGTCCTTGTAGAATTCATCCTTGATTTCAGGTGTACTGCAGTAGGTCGATGCATACACCGATACGATGAACAGGCATCGACGCTGCGTTCTGTAGCTGTTGACCCGTGCTGAACCGTTGAGACGTACAGCGCACAGTCGGCTACTGACTGGGATCCAGTCAAGAAGCGAGTGCTCGCCTTGGCACTCAGGGCAATCCCGACACCAGCAACACCGCGAGCTTTAGATGCCGAATCGCCTGACACACGGAGAGTGAAATTTGAGGTTGAGGCTGTATCCGGAGAACACAGAGATAATGAAAGTGGGGTCTTGTATGCGTGTTTCGGAGACACAGCATACACCTAAATGGAAAGTTTCAAGGGTTCTAGCTAAGGCAGCATTTGACCGATCTGAGAGAGTGTGCGAACATCGAACGCAGCTAACTGAAAAAGGAACTTTGGCTTTAAAAATCCTATAACTTCTAATTGTCCGGCCTTTCTTGTAAAACGCTGAGTGATATCTGATGGGTCTTGTAAATAGGAGAACTAGACAGAAGGGAAAGATGGTTTTCCAAATGGGAGCCTAAGACTTTAGGGCACGGCATACTTCCGCGGCAGCCCATACCGATGAACGGGCTTTTCCTTGGGAACCCTAACCGGAGCCTTTGACTCAAAAGTCTGACCCACACGGCAGTGGAGGCGTAAATCCAACGCGTGGCATCTTCTAGAGACCTGTCACGCAAGGCCTTCGGGTTTCGGTTCAGCGTGCTGTTCGATGGTGCATTATCAGTTCGCTTGCGGAATTGGCCCTCAGCCTCATGCACCCAATGGGACAAGCGGAATGTGGACGGGACAGCACCTTATTGGCTAGGGGCTGCCCAGCTTGGGCGGGCGGTAGCTGTTCAATGAAGTGCAAAGACTTCTCTCACCGTCGACAGGAAGCCCCACGTACCCTGCTCCTACGTTATTCTAGCGGGGTTTTTCGATCGGTAAACTGTCCCTCATCGTGTTTATTTGCTGGAGTGACCTCTCCCGGGGGGCTGTGGATAGAAGAAGGAAGCCAGGAGATGCTCAATCAGCTGGCTTTGTGAGAGTGAGCTTTGTCTGGCCTCTACCCGTTGACCATTCAGGCATGATTAAATCTACGGCTGTGAAAAGCCATCCTGTATAGCTCGCACGGGTGATGGAGGCACGCAAGCTGCTACACAACGTACAGTACAGTCTCGTCTTGGTGGTCTCTAACCACCGGTTACCATAACCTCAAGGTTCCCATTCAAGGAACCTAACGGGACCTATGTGATCCGGTGTCCCAGTTAGGGTTTTCATATCCTCATGCCAGGTCTTAGTTTGGCCATTTCCCATGGGCTATCTGACTCGGCAAACATCACTCGCCGCGGTCACCTATTTAGTGACATGCGCAATACAAGCCCCAATCAGCGTAGTTTATGAAGATCGACTACTTGCTCCAGTGGATGATCGCGATTACCTAAAACGCCACGTCTAACTTCAGCATTGCTCGTTAGGTTTCCCCACCAGACTCGTGCAATGCAACATAGACAGCGGTGTTCGAACACCGACTATTTGTTTTTATCCTGTTCCCGTAGTGGCCAAGTCTCTGCACTGGTCGAAATGCTGCAGCATGTACCTGAACCTTCGCAGACAGCCGGATGTCGCGACGGCACCACACATGCCTCAAGTTGGCAAATGTCAATCTAGCCTTGCGTTTGCGTGCCGACATTTCATCTGTGACGCATCCACCAAGCAAGATATAGCTACCCAAATCGCAAAATTTGGCTACTTCCTCTACTGCTTCCCCAGGCTCATCGATTACGGTCTCACTGCAGTTGAATGCAAGTTCGCATGTTACCGAGCAATTGCTGAGTCCCAAATTACTTCTCATGACAGTGACATATCTTCTCACACCAGATTCGTCACCGGAGCCGACGAATTCTACATTACTTCATAACTTTGTAAGGAAAAAAGACTGAACAAATGAACAAAACTTGCTCATGCATGCATGCATGCATGTATGTATGTATGTATGTATGTATGTATGTATGTATGTATGTATGTATGTATGTATGTATGTATGTATGTATGTAT
>UZAN01041360.1:45323-57435 GCA_900618425.1 Echinostoma caproni | reverse complement strand
TTGAGTCCCTTTAATAAATGACTCTGTTCACAACAGTAGCTATTAGGACGGTTGATGGAGAACAAACGGATAAGAAATTCAGTTTCAGTTTGTACAACCATTAACGATACACTTTCGTGCATCAAATTTGATTGCTGTATTTTTAATGCCCAGTTGGTTGAACGGCAGGACAAAGACAGCAAAGTTGAAGGTAGAGTCGAAAGAAATATTGAGAACTCCAGTAAACAGTGGCTGAAAAGAAATTGACAAGATTCACGAACGCCATTTTTTGTGAAACTAAACCATATCACTCATTGTCATAAGCCATCAGTTACGATCAACCCGAGGTCCCCATCCAGGGAACCTAACGGGATCTATGTGACCGAGTCTCCTCTTAAGGACTTTCACACCCTCATGCCAATTCTTAGCTCGACCGATCTTGGCTTTATTTGACCCACTACCTGCCTCGGCAAACATTGCTCGCCATGGCAGTCTATTAGGTGACATACATATACATATTTAACACTGGCTTGGGGAAAAGCATGATGCCAAAACCACGACAATATTTACAATACCAATAACAGGAGGGAGTCAGGATACAGAGTATAGGAAAGAAGACGTAACTGTTAGAATGAAAGATTACGAATAAATGAAGTAACAATTTTTTGTGTTTCATCGTACACGTTTTGATATTTTTTGTGTTGTTTGTTGTTTTCATGGGGCACGAGATTTCAACAGGCAGACTGTACAGCATTCGTGCCACTGAATTCTATTCTGGGCTATATCACTCGGCGTCTCTAATAAACCACAATCCTCATCCCTTCGGCCCCAATCTGAAAGGCGGGCTGCGCCAACCGACGCCAAATCTGAAGCTACCTTCACACCTCTATACCATGTCATGGTCTGACCGCCGCGGTGCTTCTTCCAGCCTTGCCCGGCATAGGCAAAGAGAGCACGGAAAGATAGGTGATGGGCAGGTATACGCAATATGTGACCAAGCCATCGGAGGCGGTGTAGAGCGATTACTTCTGTTATGGAACGACTATCCACACCCAACACATGACGGACTTGGTCATTGCTCACCCGATGTTCCCACCAGACACGAGTAATGCTTCGGAGATATCGGTGGTCGAATACAGAAGGTCAATTATCATCCTCACCTCGGAGAAACCAGGTATCACAACCGTAAAGCAGAACACTACGAACTGCCGCGATTTGCGCCCTTCCATTAAGGGACAGTAGGATATCATGGCAGCGCTGGGTGTCGCAGGTTGGCGAAAGCTGCCCTAGCTTTTGCTGTTCGTGATGTTGTCTCGTTCCCAACACCACCACCCGCTGCGATCAAGCTCCCAAACAACGTAATCTATAGAGGTCGACCATCTGATCCAGTGGGTGACCGCATTTACCTAAAACTTAGCGCCTAACCTCAGCACTGCTCATCAGGTTGCCCCAGCAGAGTCGTTCAATGCAGCGTAGACCGCGTGTTGTTCAGACACCGACAGTCTATCTTCATCCTGTTTTCCTAATGGCCAAGTTTCTGCACCGTATGGCAGAACTGGTGAAGCTGCCGCGGCATAAACTCGACTATTCGCAGACAGCCGGATGTCGCGATGGCGCCACAAATGTCTCAATTTGGCAAATAACACCCAGTGTTCTGTATACGAGCTGACACTTCATTTGTGATGTGTACACTGAGTGAGATATAGCTGCCCAAATAACAAAATAATTATATACTGACTACCAATTCTGTTTCATCTGTCTCATACGATCGCGACGAGACTGCACATTGACGTGGTGTGATGACTTGTGCACCTCTCTGACTCAACAAGCTAAACAGGGTGGCTTTTTTCAAGCCGAAGATGTAATCATGTCTGGAAAATGGGAAGAAGTACAGTCTCCTGGTCCTGCAGAATTTGCGTTTTAGTCGGTAAAAAATAAAGGAGAAATAATTAGTGCAATTAAATAAGCCTCCGATTCGCTTCATCCGCTGCCTTGCGGCTAGGTTCTTGTCAGAACTAAAGACTTTGGTTGAGAACCCCAATAATTCTCCTGCCTAGTGGCTGGACACCCCATCGGTACGCGTCTATCAAAACCCAATGCATACGCATCGCAAGTTTGGCATCGATCAGTGAAATTCGCTTCTCTATATTTTGCTGTACGATGATAAGGGTGACCAGTTTATAGTTATTTCAGTCCTCCAGTATGGCGTGGGTTAACAAATGAATAATCGTCTGATCACGAAACCGTGCATGTTATACATCTAATTCTCCATTTCCGGTAACTTTCGCTTATGCACGACAACATGCGAGGTCAGTAGGTCGTTCTAATGCTGCATAAAAGACCCAGTGTCTACCGTCAAAAATCATAATAGCAACTTCTATCATCCTAATGCAGCGGAGCGAAATAGTGAAACTGTGAGCAGGGAGTGTTTACTTACATCTCATGTTTTCTCCCCAACTAGAATAATTTTTCCTAACTTTTTAACTTCTCCATTGCGGTTCATTCGTTTTTATTTTGAAGACGTTGGGAAGTTGAGTGTAACCGCTACCGGACGGTTTGGCTTGCGTAAATTTTACAGTTGGGAGGGTTGGGTGGTCAAGAAATCATTGATCTGCGTTGGTCGTTTTTTTTCTTTTTCTATTTATTGAATATACAAATGTACAGTCAACTTTCAGGAAGGGGGCTGCGGTCATACAAAGGCTACCTGGGGAAAATACAGATATAGGGAAGACGGGCGGCGGTGGAGCGGTTTGAACCCGGGACACCCAGGTCACAGTTTGGTGATCTAACCACTTGGCCACCACCAATGAACACTTGGAAGCCCACCTAGGAGAGTTGGCTGAAAACCCTGATTACAAACCTACCAACCAGAGGAGGAGTACAAACCCAACACACCTTCCTGGTTGTGGCAGTGGTAACCGGCTTGGTCGGGCATTCCCTTGGATTAGCTTTCAATATTCCCATCTCTATACCCTGCTTTTATCCAAATGAGGAACCAAAAGACAGCAATCCAAACCGGTGCACGAAAGTCCATGGTTAATGGTTGAGACTGAACTAAACTAGTTGGGCAATAGGGTGTATTGGGTAACTTGATCGTTTTCCCCCGTTCAAAGGGCGGGTTTTTAACACAGGCCCCCAACGGACTGCGGAATCTGATGTATTGCAGGCCTGGCTTTCTAATGAAGGGTTTTGTGTAGAAACCCTGAGGTTCTCCCCATCCTCGATTGGGGCAACCAGGAAGAGAGATGCTCACAGATTTTTTTCATATGTTGTGACAAATTGTAGTTTTTATGTAATCGGTTACGTGTCAAATTCAAAAATAAAACCAAGGTAGAACGTAAAGCAATGGTTGCAGTTCTGGCGAATAGTCTGATTAAATGTTCTTCAATGCAGCTTTGCCGACATGGAAGTAGTTCTTGGTTGTATTCAGCGAAATATCCCAAATTAGAGAGTGAAAACGTAACATTTCAGTGTTAGTGATTCATGCTAGGAACGATAGTATGACTTCCAAAGGTTGATTGCTGTACTACTGAATTTTTAACAAGAATAAAGCTGCAAACGTTTGTGGTATACATTAATTTGAAAAATGAAAGGATAATTAGAAAAGATCGAACTTGATTTTTTAAACAAGCATTGGGGTTCTTAACACGTTCAGTTGAACTGATTAATAATAAATATTCAACGTTACAATTTTGAGTTAGAATAACAGAAATAAATTCTAAATGGAATAACCCATTCTGTTGTATTGTATAACTGTGTGCTGCAAACTGCCTTTCGTATTTACCAGGTTAAGTGTTGATCTGCATGTAGGTCTTCACATTAAAACTCTTTTTGTTCTGAGTAGTGCGGTGAATTGACAGGTGTATCTGCAGCTACAGTAGTAGGTGCGGAAATGGGCGAAACACTGCAGTAAATTATACATCCAGTTTGGGTTGTACCAATACAGTTTGAGTCTTGATAGATAAAATCTCATCTTTTTTCATTCTTTTCGTGTTTTAACTTTTTGCATACCCGAATGAAGTCTGATGCATTAAGTCTTTGATAATCTTCCATTTTAACCTTATGGAATGCCTTCTCATATGACGCACTTTTTGTTTCCGACAGTTATTGAAGCCAAAATTGACGGAACTGATGCATCGGTGAACACATTTGTCTCGGTCAAACTAAAATTAGTACAGTCAAACACACAAACAGCAAAAGGCATCAATCCTAAGTGGAACGATGAGTTCACATTGTAAGTTTTGGCTTTTGAACTTCATTTTCGCGCACTGATACTGCATTTGGGTTGGTGGATTTCGGTCTGGCATATATTACTGCTTTGTTTATGATCAACCATGAGAATTAACCAAAAGAATCAGTCTGCCACTGAAAAATGAAACTTCACTCCCTACAAATCAACAACTGGTAACAAATCGTTGTCTCAAGTTCTTATTATACAATCTAAAAGTTATTATAAAACTCATGTAAATAATTCGATTCAGTCCTCCTTGTGTTATTGAGGAAAAAGTAAAACAGATTGAGTGAAACATTAAGTTTAAACTCGAATGAATTTGCTTAATTTTTACTTCCTAATCTAACGTGCTCGATTTACGAAGACGGTTGAAAAACGTCAAACAATTTCTGAATCGTTCCTCAGAAAGGCCTATTACATAATCCTCTTGAATCAAGCTGAAGACATACAGTATCAATTGTGAATGGATGCTCAAGTAGTGGAACACCTCAACCATTATTGCTATCCCTCCAAAGGGGAGTAAAACAAAGTGCCAAACCAACCCGGGAGTTGCCAGTGATCCAGCTGCCAAGTTGTAGTCGACATTAGGGTTGACCACATTCGTCTCAACCAATAAGCCTTCAGTTGCCAAAGAGAATGTGTCAAACCAATTTTCCCTCTGCACAGAATTTCGGAACATTGGTACATGTTTCAGCAGCCAATGACGGCCTGTTTCGTAGAGTTCCACCTCCGATTCAGTCAATTGAAGGTGTTCGTTGGGTATCAGTCATCGAAGGGAGGACTATTGAGCCTAAACAAGTTTTGAAAGAATGGAATTCCGACAACTGACCGGAGATGCGTGCTTGAGTTCAGTTCAGTTATTGCAACCATTTACGATGAACTTTCTCACGTCGGTTTTGGTTGCTTTCTTTGGTTTCCCCGTCGGATAAAAGGGCAGAAAAGAGATTGGAATACTGAGAATGGAGTCAAAGAGAGGATGGAGAATTTATCTAGACTGGGGTTACAAGGATAATGAATAGATGCATTCAGCCATATCACTGTGTCTCAGACCAACAGGTAACATGATTTGGGAGCTCCCATCTAGGAAGCCTGACGCATACCCTCATTCTAGATTTTAGTTTGACCGCTCTTAACCTTTTACCATCGGATACATGCCTCGGCAAACGTCGTGCGTCGTAGCAACCTATTTGGTGACACGCGCAACGGATATCCCAACTGGCGTAACCTATGGAGTTCTACCACTTGCTTTGGTGGACAACCACTATTACCTAAAACTCTACTTTTAATCTAATCTACGGCGTCAAGTTGACATAATTCATTCAAAACTGCAGAGTTCGTCAAGGTTACCCACTTTAACAGGTGCTTTTCAGTTTTTCAATCAGCTAACCTATGATAATAGTTTCCAATGACCATTATAAAATACTTTTCATGTCAGACATTTTGATTATGAAGCTAAAATTGATGGACGAAAATATTAACCTTGGGAACACTTCTGAAATCTTCCAGTCAGTCATCAATTGCACCAGTGGTCTCGATAAAATCATTAGACTGAAGACTAACCCGAAACAAAACATCACGACAGGGTTACATCCTTCAGCATTTCTGAACCAGATTGATAACGGGACAAGGGAAAGGTGACGAATACTCAAATCTCTGAACTCTGTCACGGTATCGAAAGACCAGGACAAGGATATGAAAGATCACATTACGAGGCGATTGCGCATGCATAAATGTTCTGCTATTCCTTTGAGGTGTATTACGTCCTATTCTTACAAACGTCTTTAGTGGTGAATCAATACACTTTGTTAATCAGAAATCAGTAATTTTTAGAAAATTATTTCCTGCAATGCTTCCTAAGGTTGCAGCTGCAAGCACAGACTTCCAGTGCATAAGTTAGACCGCGATGCAACGACTTCGAAAGGTTGTGCCCTCTTATGGATCATTGCTGATTCCAGTAATTTAACCATGTTTTCCAAAAATACGTGATTACCATTTTCAGATACTGTACTCCACGAACATCACTTCACAGCGGGCATTGAAGATTTACTTAGGGTAAATTATTCAAGAAGTACGACTGGAATGAAATAAGTATCTGGCATGAATCTGTAAGGACCTTGCCACGAGCGGAAGTGATTGGAGAACAGTGGTCTAAGGCATACCAAAAAGAATCTTATTTTCTCAAGGGATACAGCCGCATGAGAGAAAAATAAATAAATGATAAAATATGACATTTTGTGCATCCAGCAACACGTTTAGAGAATTTGACAACTCTACACCAGGGGAAATCAGCCGTTGTAAGAATAACCTCAAGTGCTACCGTGCAATGAACAACCCAGTGCTACATCATCAGTGTGCTTGGAAGTAAATTTGTGTTTTATTATTATTGTATTTCACACTCGTCTGACTCGCCAGACTGTGTGCCAAACAAATCATATGTATTCACGTTAGAACTACTCTTGTTCAGGAGATAGTAAACTGAAGTGTTTCAGTGCTAACTGAAACTGCAGTGGAATCCTAACCGTCTGATTAGGTGTGATATATTCTACTAATGAGTGTTCGACTGGCCCATTGCGTCGTGGAGAACTGTTATCAAAACGGTTACACGTCAATGCGAGATTGATGTCTGTGAAAATTATAACCGCTTGGGGTGTTGGAGTTGGTAGTCAAGAAAATCAACAACTTACGTATCCTTACAAGAGTAAGAATTTCTTAAATTATTTGTGGAGAGATAGTCGAGTTTCTTTAACCGCGAGAAAACTGCATACTGAATTGATAAAATGCAAGCGTTGGCGTTTTCCAATTGTCTCGTAACTTTTGGAAGCAACTATTGGAATTTTACCTGCATGGTGACTGACCGTATCATGTCCAACATATTCTTGAATATTTACTGTTTTTAAATTTAGTCAAATGTGACTTTGAGAATGAAATGAAGCTAGAACAGTACGACTACATTAGTGTCTGATTTCCTACTCGGTATGGTTGTGATGCTACTCATTTGATAACAGAGGTTCTAAATCATAGTTCGAGATTGCGTAAAGTAACGACAATTTACATTCCGATGTGTTGTAACATTGTCAGTTCTTGACGTTCATACAATTCTATGCCTCTCAAAACATAATTCATTGAGGCCATGCTTGTGGGAATAGCAAATTGATACCTGTAGTATGTAGTCTCATAAGATAAATCGAACTAAACCAATCTTTTCTCGCAGCGATGCCTTTTACGGTTTTGCTGAGAAGAATTATCTTATATCAAACGTTTTAAAGTTGTCCCTATTTAAACTAGCGGCCAAAAGCGGGAAACACAGTTAAACTATTTTTTATTTAGGCGGATTTAGTTTGTTATATTTTAGTTCAGATTAGAGACCAGACATCCATGTTCAAACAAAACTATCTGCGTTGCATTGCCCGAATCTGATCTAGGATTCGGGTAAACAATATTCAGGGTAATCACAGAGTTTTGGGTTAGAACGATCACTCACTGAAGCAAATGCGTGATTTTTTTGTTACGCACCTTAGTGCAACGAACAGCAGACGGAGTAAGCCCTATAGCCGCTCAGTCAGGTAAACCGATAACCTAAGCCCTGGGACTTAGAATGTCGAATCACATAAGAACCTGCTGGGTTAGGTATATTATCGAATCAGACGACAGAAAATCGGCCTACCAACAAACACAAGCTCTAGACTTACAACAAATGAGGTATATGTTGTGTATCTTACGCATTCCTTGGTGTGCCATGTTTGTCGAGACGCGCTGGGATGCCAGGGTTCAATGATGGTCTCATCGAAACGTAACAAAGGGGCAATAAAACACTGACGAGGGGATCTAGATGTATAGGTCACGTTGGACTCCTCAGATGAGAACCTTTCGAACAGTCCAATTAGCGGTTAGACACATTGAGCGATATAGCTGAGTGCTGTGAACAATAACGCTCGTGTATTCGCAACTTTATTTTGGTATTTTGTGCTCTTTCTTTACACTGTTACCGCTTCCAGGATTCTATTTCCTCCCTGTACTGTACTGAAATGAATAGCCAAAAGGTATAAACAAAAATGGCACTGCCAAAGTACGGGTCTACTGGTTGTGGAACCTGAAACCGGCCAGATTTATTTAGAACAATCATTTCATTCGTTTTCCTTGCTTCCAATAACTGGTCCAGTGGTATTTTATACGCTGAACCAATAAGCTTGTTACTGAACGGCCAAATCACACCAAACAGTAAACACACTAGTGATAGGAGCACGCGCATGAATCACTATGTGTGATCTTCTATTTTTTTCCAATTTCAGACCAGATTTATGCTATAAGCCCCAGTTAAAATATTAAACGCGTACGACCCAATCGCTACCTGTTTTAGTTTTTCGATCACTACCTATGTATACAATTGTCGCACATAGACAACACTTAACGTAACCATTATTACGGCAAAAACTAAGATGAAGCGCTTTCACTTTGTCTGAGATACGTGGTATTATATATGAAGCTGAAGGTTGTTGTACATATGCATATCCTCAGAGCTCCAAAGACATTGCAAATAAAGAATAGAAAATCTTTTTGGGAATTTTTGATTGACAGACGCCAAATATAAGCGAGTCCTTCCCGATCAATCAACTATTACCTCAGTGTTTCTTTGATAATTCTTTGATCGCTCATTTTCGTCTTGTCGAAAGCAAAATCAACAATTGTCTATTCCATAAAAATGGATTTCAAAGTATCAATTATTATCCTCATCCATTGCACTGACAGTTTTCGAACAGTTACAACATTCGATAGACCGTTGATGGACGACATCGCGACACATTAACGTAACAAATGATGTAGTAAAGTAAGTGATATGTATCCTCCGGACTACCTAGGTGTTAATAAGTTCACTGAAGACATTTTGTTTCAGTTGAGAAAAGACATGTCCGTTCAGCTTGTTGTTCCGAATTTAGATCAAACTAAATCCACTTGGAAAATTTGAATTAACCAACGACAATTAAATAACGGAAACAGATCGGGCAAACATGCACGCCGGTGTAGAAATCCACTGCGAGCGTACATTTGGCTTTGCACTACATGATTCAGTGGTTAAAGTGGGTATAGGAAATATTGAACACAGGGTGGTATTCCCATCTGTAAAATAGGGTTTAAAAACAAAATTTCAACGTTTGGTCTCAAACAAAATGATGAATAAATGGCACATTAAGAAGAAGGTTTGCACGGAGGATGGGGGATTGCATGGTGGAGGGTGGTTTGGTAGAAAGTTTGATGGCTGCACTCATTTGAACATTTTAATATATATAGATATGATGGCAAACTGACGATAAACGATTTTAATATAACTCTCGGACAAATAGTATTTTTTAGTTCTTTCTAAAAGGCATTCATAGTTAAAATTAAAAAATCCTTTTAGAATATTACTGTTTCAGTTGAAAGCACGTTAGTTCAATAGAATTTGGAGCCTATCATGTATCCCCTCATTTCAGTTGATAAGGTGTACGGTTAACAGGGGTGTAGGCAACGTGCACGTTTGGGTGAGATTCCCAACAGGTTACTAACATTTTCGCGATTAACTAGAAAGTATAGCTTTTTTTATACCAGCAGCGATTTACCAAAGACACTAAATCAGCCACCATAGCCACTTTTAATTGCAACTTATTATTGTTCAGCTTTTCTCCCGTCCTTGTTCTCAGTGTAGTATGCGGAAACATTTTTCGTATGAACTAAGTTTGTCAAAATGTGGATGAAATTCTTCATTTATAACGATCCTGTACAGACGAATACTTTGCGACACAATTTTTCTTGATATGATTCCGTTTTTATCGGTATTTAAACTAAAAAATAATGAACTTTTTGTTCTTGAAACAACGAAATTAAAATATTAGGCATTGTATTTGCAATATTCATGCCCTTCTTGAATAGCGAAGCTTACTCATGTCTCTCGGGAAATCAACCTGACAAAATAAACCCAATATGACAAGATATACACAAATAAAATCTTCTCGATTCCTCTGCTTAGTGCAGAATTATATAGGAAGTGTAAATGATTGAACTGAGTGAGTAATATTTTGCTTTATACCTAATCCCAAGATTTTTCTGAGTTATTAAGGTTGGTGTAATATTTATTGTAAGCTTTCTATGTTTTCTGTCAGGCGGAGAGATAAGGGTCTGACGTGTTAATGAAAATCAGTAACGACCTGATTGGTTCATCAACTGTCTTGAAGTAGTGTGTGTACGTAGATTTCAGCTTAACGCACCCTTAGATTCTCAATCACGTGATCCTACTTGCTAATGTAAGAATCCTGAATGAAGTCGTATCATGCAGCGTTTCGAAGATGCTATAGTCATAAAATACTGGCTAATACTGATATTAAAATTTAGTAAATTAGCTTTATATATCTATCTATATATATGCTTGCATGGGTGTGAACTAATCAAAAGGGAACGCAGATTGGATTATAGGGGTGGTGATGAATGTCATCAAGTTATTCAAAAGTGCTCTTAGCTGTTTCCAACTTCACCGAGCATATTACACAGATCATGTTTGCCCAGCCCATCTTAAAGTAATCCATGTTTATTAATTTTTGGGCAGTTTTCACATTTGGTGAAGTTCTTTCCCACCATGAATCCCATATTCTCTGTCCATACTCGACGGTGATGCTATCGTTCCTCACCAGCAAACATGTATTCCAAACTAATTTGATTAATAAATATTATCTGTTTGTAGTATGGGTAAAGTTACATGAATGTGTGGTATCTGTGTACAAATATCCGTGTTGTCATTCCCATTTTGTTCTCAGGCACTGATGTTATTAGATGTTTTCCTATCGGCTTTCAGATTTGTTATATCCTGTTTGACCAAATTCGGTGCAAACAGCTAGGAACAATGGACAGACTAAAACGAGACATGAAGGCATCCGTTGCACACGTGCGACATAGAGTTGATTGAATTAATATATGCTGTATACGCACCACGGGTAAAGTACTTCAAAGAATTTAAATATAGAGTTTAACTTTAAATCAACAATGCTGTTCATGTTATTTTGAAGGACTATTTAGTTTATCATCTTTCGTTAATCCATCTATCAATTAGTTAACCGATCTAAAGGACGATTAAAATAGTTAAAAGGACTACAACTTATTACGAAGACAAAGAGGTGAAATAAGAGAACATCAGATGAGAGAAAATAAGTAGCCACTTGAGGACCACTGCTTATGCCACCAAATCGGATCAAACAAAAGCTCTAACTAGGAGGCCTAACAAGAACTGCATAAACCAGCCAACCGATACAAGTTGTACCACAAGGGCTGATGGCTTTTTAGTATATCGAAGATGGCAAATTTAAAAATCTATGGTAGTTCACTGATTTCTGTAATTGTCCTCTAAACTTATCCCCAGACCCGTTTTGAAACCATGAACATGGAGTGCAGTAAAGATGCAATATTAAATGACTATTATCAACACAGGAAGACATATGTGGGCAGAATTGATTTTGGCCATTAATTTCGCTTGCTTTCATTCTGCCAGTACCAATTCTGCCCACATGTCTTCTTGTGATGATGAAATGGATAAAGGGAAAAGGATGTTTTACTTGAACAAATATATAATTCTTTCACACCTAACAACCTGTTCATTGATTCCCCAAACGTGAATTAATGCCTTCGGTTATGCCAAGTGAAGAAAAATTGAGCTGTGCTTCTCGTGAAAATGTGAATTATATGCGTAGAAACACAATAGCTTTTCCCATAAACTAATCGGTGGAAGCTGGTAGATAGCTACAGTTTATACAGAAAACTGTTCATCATGGAACCAAACTGCTTCATCTGGATACAGATTTCTCTCTCTTCGAAGGCTCAACATTTGCATGAGTATCTATGATCAAGGAATTCGAGAGGTAATTTATCATCAAAATGCACTTT
>UZAN01041360.1:29420-41920 GCA_900618425.1 Echinostoma caproni | reverse complement strand
TTTGTGCCTGTACCCAACGTATTGAACGTGGCTGCGTGATACCTCTTTGAGGATATTACAAAGTACACCTGTTTCCTGAAAGTAGCCGTTCTAGGGAGGTGTTTAATTAATGATTGTCGGATACGGAATAAACGGAGATTGACATACGTTTTTACCCGTCTGACACTTATCTAGTGCTAATTTAAAAATTGGTTTCGATGAATTGCTCTTTCTGACGAATAAAATCAGATATTCACTGAATCAATGTGAATCAAAGGTTTGTCTCGTACGATAAGAAGTTTACTGATTTCGGAAATTTCTATTGAAAGCCGTCGTTTTCAGCACCATAGAGTTGTTAATTGTTTATCATATTTGCCCGTACTATTCACCTCAGTTGGAAAACCAGTGGAATTCATCGATCGCGCTGCATGTAGGAACCCCATTATACAAGTGATCTACCAGCCGTTTTCTCTGAATTACCCGATGGAGTCTAGCTCTAAAACCGGTCTGTATATACTAAACTGCAGTTTATAACAATATGTGCAAGAACTCGGTGAATAAGTTCCATGAGGAGAACGGACCTGTTGATTGAACGAGAGTATGAGCTGTTCGTACAGGTTCTTTATGAATGTCAGGAAATTTATCTATGAGCTAGGGATGATTATATATGTACATGATGAGTAAATCGGTCCGTGGTTTTTCCTCATTGCGGAATACTTCCAAGTTCACCTCTCCAAAGCAGATCATTTTTATTGGAGAATGCACACTCGGAGTCTTCTGATACCAAGCATCTACCTCTTAAGGTATCGAGGCGATGTTTAAGAACAGCAATACATTGGGAGCTGGTGTCCAGTTTATCGCATCATGCACCTGATTGGTTTATACTCAATGTTTTCAGTCGACTGGTCTAGGTAAACTGTCAATCGTTCACCGACTTGGTTATAGTTTTGCATGTTGACTATTCGTTCTTTCACTTTGGTGGCGAAACGCCTCCGCCACGAGAAGGTCGTGAGTAAGGCTTTCTCATCAAAGCTATTTGAGAACTTCGATCGTACAGGTGCCTTTTGCGAAGCGTAAAGAAAGTGTAACTGACCAAAAGCTAAGACGCCCACTCGTGACCATACTGAGACTTTCAGAATTATGTATACGGGCTAGAGCTAAGAGCATTTTGTATTCCTCAAACATTTCAGTCGTCCAGAGTGGAAATTGATTTGAATGTAAAATGCTACAACGCATCATTACACCCGCTTATTCAGTGTTCTCATCTTGTGCGGTTTATTTCTCCTGGAAAGAGAAAAGCGAAGTCATTGCAAGTTTTAATTTGTCGTAGCATTTCTTCGCTAGTTACAATGATAAAATAGCTAGTTTAACCGATGAATTTACTGGAACGCCAATTTTTTTCTTATGTGTCGCAAGTGACTCAAGAAAGTAAGACTGCTGTGTACTCACCAAGTAGTATCGTTTTCTTGACATTTCTCCTCATAACAATTGGATATTCATCTAGTCTGCTACTTGACTCTGTAGTAGATAAAGTTTCATTACTAGCAAATGCTGTACATCGCTGTTATCGTTTCTACCAGTAAATTAATGAGATCCTTCATAGGTAATAAGTCCGATGAAAACCTCAAACACAAGAAACTTCGTTTGGATTTTGAAAATTGAAATATCCTCAGTGGTATTCGAAACCACCCACACATTCCGCCTGCGCTTGTATACAACCAGCTGAACTACAACACTACACCGACAGCACTGATATTTTCGCACTGGTATCAACCATTGAGGCTATGAAACATTTCCCAATTCAAACGTAAAATTTTAATCTGCCAAACTACATATTTTGAACAATTTAGGTTGGTAAGATTGCAAGCTATTTTTGCTCTTCAAATTAAAGAAAGCAATCATTTGACCCCCCCAATTTAGATACCGACACGTTTGCAGGTTCAAATGAATTAGTTAGTGAGACAACTAATGTGAGGTGATTGCTGTACAGTGGTTATGAATTCGTGTTCAATTTATGTGAATGCAACCTGGAAAATTGTCCCTCCAGGGGCAAGATATCTCTGTAGCAAATGTAAAGTGGAGGAAGAATAATCGTCTACTTAGTATCATCATAAATATTTACGGAATAAACAAGTTTCGGACAGTGGTAATGATCAAGATCGGAAATGTTGCTCTATTCAAACCCGAGTAGTACTTAAGAGAACAACAACAACAGCTTACCGATCTTGGTGTGCACGGAAATAATGTCATACATTTGCCAATGCTTAGACAGTTCCCATTCGAATCTCTTAATAAATTGTTCTCTTTCCAGGTTGGAGTATGCTATCTTTTTCTGTTTTGCCTTTTAGCTGAAAGTTATTGTAACTGCTCGAGAAGAAACAGGTTAAGGCTCACCGATGTCCTGTGATTTGTAGAGGTAACAATGGCAGTAAGTGATGTTAGTTTACCGGCTTTCGGGGCTGTTAAGCTATCGGACTACATTGAGTTTTGTGGAACAATCAAAACCACTTACGCTTTTTATTTTGTCAAACAAAGCCAGTTTTGTCATGCCTGGCTGAAAACTTACTTAATTGTGTGATTCGATTTCGGAGCACGGCTTCCGGGCAACTTTCGTCTTCTAGTGAATTTGTTGTCGTCACCTGTTCCTGATGTTCTTAACAAGGTCACTAAAATTCAGATACCTTGACCAGTTCATTTTTGCTGACCTCAAGTGATCTCATAACATACATTAAACTTTTCTCGAGGGCACTCGCGATATATAGGGATGCCATTGAGTATAATTTAATGTTCATGAACTTGCAGTTCCTCCCTTATCTTCTCTAATCACAGAATTTTGTTTCTGCTACACGTTCCTGACGAAGGCATTTCTGTATACAGAACTCTTTCATTTGCAGCGAAAATCGACTTTAGAGTCAATCGACATCTTGTGTGTGATTATTTGGGTGACGCAATTCTTGTTGACACCTCACGTAATCAGCATGAGACCCTCTTGCGGAATATCATCCCTGTCACCCGCAACAAATTCATACTATTCAGGACCAATATTACAGTTTTTCAACACCGTAATACCCCATCTTTCTCGCTTATTCTTCTGCAGGGGACAGTTGTCCAAACCAAAATCTCTTATTGTTGTGATGAAACCCGGCGATCTATAGCACTATTGTTTTTCTTTCTGTTTGTCGCTTTGCACACAGTTGTATGACCGTTTACTCTTTCCATCAGCATATCGAGCCAATATGGTATGAGCACAATTTTACTGAAAAATTGTCTATAACAGGCAAATAGCAATAGCACTAGGAAGTTAATTCCAAGTGACTCTAGTGTTAGTTCATGTGAGTCCACGGTTTCCATTCGCTTGGGAAACCCCTTAATTGAGTGATGCCCCCTTATCGTCACAAGTTACCTGTTGGGCCAGATACTTGACGATGAAAGTTCCCTTGGAATCGATTGCTTTCTGTGTTACCAGGTAAAAGTAATTTATCATATAAAAGTATCGAAATAGATCCAAGGTGATTCTGGATTTGTTGATGAGTGAGGAAGAAGAAACGTCCTGCCTACGTGTGCATAACTAAACTAACTTTGAGGTAAACTACTCCATAATTCTTTAACTTTTCGCTCAAATACTATTTAATAATTTTTGAAGTTAATAAACGGTCACGTTGAAAAAAGTAGTTGCGTTTGATTTTTAACTTATTCATGGCATAACATTTTTGGCTGTTTCTCCAGAAAGTGGATATTTAAGTTGCTGAACAACCGAATTACACAAATCACGAAATAAGTTCTAATCAGAACAAAGATTGTAGGCGAACATATATTCTTTTGAATTCCCGCTCAGACTATTACAGTCACATTTATATAAGAAAATAAGTGTTGTGTTGAAGTCAAACGGCCGCGATCAAATAATCATAGCCGGAATTGTGTGCTCAAAACGTACTTCTCCAGACACTCAAACTTCCCTGCCCTAAAGTGAACAAGATTGCACATGAACGTTGTGATGTCCCAAATCAAATATTACCGCTTTCGAAATGCTTTCTTATCTGAATAAGAGCACCACGGACAAGCTTGTCTATACCCCGCCTCTTGGCTCTAATTATATAACCTCAACTGCTTGACCCCAACACAACACCTTCCCGGTATTTTCTTAAATAAATATGATTGCAATGGCCTGAGAAGGAAATAACCGAAAACGTACGTTCGTCTACTATCATTGCGCAATTAAAAAGAGCATAATATACTATTCCTAACAAGTGATACCATTTGCGAAAACAGGAAAGCTTCAATGACGTATGGTCGACTGCATCATTGAATGTCTCTAATGCATCTGCGTATGCACCGACTCATATCCACTCTTTTGCTTACAAAAACTGGNNNAAACTGGTCAGTTCATCGAACGTTTTGTCATGTTTGCTTCGCACTATTGAAGGAGGTCAATTAACTCCGAGTTTGCTCAACCCCAGTCCTCACTCACTCAATGACGAAGGGTCCAAATGATTGGGATAGGAACGGTCAGACTCCCACTCTGCCAAAACATTGCATTCACTATCTTCAAATCGCTTGGAAAGTACATATTTTTATAGAAAATGATTTCAATATAAACGAACTAGAATAGTTGACCTGTGATAGCAAAACCGCCCATTGAGTTTTGAGATTCTTAATCGGATGTAATTAGTGGCCCCACTTCAAGTAACGGTGACGTTTTGGTGATTTATCTGTGTAATATTTAACATTTCCAAAAGTGATTTCTGTTGATTTGTTCAAATACAACACCGAGCTTACGCTGAATTCTGAAAATCCTTCACCAGCTACACACATGTTGTGTTTCTAATTCTTTGTGTTTTTTCCTCGGGTTTGGATTGCGGATGCGAAGACACTCATATTACATACGTTCAAAAAGGTGGATTTTCTTTTGCGCGCTAAACGCTTCTTCACATATTCTGAGATAGGTCACATGCTTGATTACTTCTAACCCGGTCGGGATGAGGCTTCACTCACTTCTCTGTTTGTTTTTATTCTCGTTCAACAAGAGGTTATCCATCTCATCTGTAATCCAACGATGACTTCCTCTAAAACATGTATTGATTCCCATCATTCGGACTGTCGCTTTGCTCTGGCTTTTATCATTATTGTCATGGTTTCTTTTCACAAAAACATGTGAGATTCTATCTCTATTTCCGTGTAGATTGTCAATTAGAGTAATCCACTTTTCTGGTTATCGAGATAAGATCACATTAACACGGTTTACGAGCAGTGTTACATCCATCTGAGTTAATGATCATTGTTTTATTGCTAATAACAATCGGCCCGGATCGTCCAGTTCACAAAATGGGGAAGTATTTCCAAAGGGAAATCGAAGAAATCATTATTTACCTGTAGATTCAATAAACGGAAGTAATCATGAACAATCATTAAAGGATATGGTAATGCCAAAGTTGGCCTGCGAAGTGCATCTTTCTTCGTAACCGGGGGTAGCTAGTTCAATAATTATTTTTTCTCAACTGAATTGTTAACAATAGTGCGTTATCTTAACTAATACGGCCTCCTCAATTACGTATGACATCTTAACAAGGTTGAATCAATCCAGCATAATGTTTAGCAATGAAGCAGGGATCAAGACGAAAAGGTTACCCTTAGTTTTTATTTCAGCAAAACGTTTTTGATTTAGTCAACCTGATGATGCACATTTAATCTAGTGATATTTATAAAGCCGTAGGAAAGCATCTCGTCATTCTCCCGATTGGTTCGAAGACGACAATTACTACTTTATTTCTGTGGGTTTGACTCGCATCGCATATTCCTCTCACGCTTACTCTTTTCCAATCTGTTTTGTAGATGGAATCGAAAGTTTGGAGTCTACTCAACGCTGAAGTGGTGCTTCAGAATGGCGTCCCCATTGGGACAAAAACGCCCACAAAGCACTCGCTTCTAACCAGCATCCGCTTTGACGTGCCTAACGGTATGTGTTGAACTGAAGACCCCGCGCTGGAAACTTAAAACTCCTCTTGAACCTTTTAATTCAGTTGTAAATATTGACTTCATAATGTTTAAACAGTTTCATCCGGTATGATGCTTCAAAACGACTTAAACAATAAAGCGATACTGATGACAACTGGACAGTAACCAGTAGAACAGCGAAGGTATCGAGAAGCTCCACTGAGTGTAGCTCTTACATAACAATAGTAACTCAAACAAAGATCATTCATGGTAGTTATGAACGCTTCTACGTTTCGGGTAGTTTCTAATGTGAAATAATTTTCTTTATTTCATTATTAAATGTTTAAATTTCTACCGTATAATGCTGATAGGCTTGTAAAATGAAATAAATAAATTATGTGTAAGTAGTAAAAGCATTGATCCACCAGTCACCTAACCGGTTGCCCTTGAGTGTCAAGTGGCGCTAACTATAACTGTTTGAACGTTCTCTTATTTTCATTAGTTGCGATTTGCATATGCAGGTCAGTCGCACATAGGCTGTTATCTGGGACCACAAATCACTTGATTATAGAATTGATTCCTCGATTATTTGAACGAGACCTAAATCGAGAAATGCAGCTGGTTGGTTAAATCAAAACCTAGTGAACTAAATTTCCTAATGAACTACCCAGTTCAGTATAATTAGCGATAAAATCTAAATTTTCTCGAAATGCTATATTGGACTGTTCATCGGAAACAATGAGGCTCGAAATGAGCTTCAAATGAAAGGTAGTCACTGTTTCGACAGAACAAGTTTCTATGTATTTATTTACTACCATATATATCTACATTCAATCGATACTCGTCATGTTTCACGCCGACAAACGGCTACGCCAAACTCAGGTGATATTTTGAGATGATCTACCGTGCATCACGTGACATGTTTTTAAATAAAAACCTTTTGCTCTAGATAGCACGGTTTGCTACATTGCGACGGACGTCGATCCTGGTCAAGGGGGTGATTTTCTCAACGAAATGTCTAATATTATCAACTGAATGCGACGAGACTCCAGGTGATAGTCAATAACTAGGCCAAGGAAGTATTGCCTAAACAGTTATCATGATATTATTCTGTCATGTATCGTTTGCAATGTAACGATTCGTCCACAGTAGAATGCCAACCAAACGTATATGCATATTCATACAGACATATTTCCGTCACCCTGTTCTGAAAATTCCTTCTGTATAGCATGAGTTAGTATAAAGTCTAGTTAAGCGCCTCACTAGTTGAGTTTTGTGTTCACCCTTTTGAATATCTGCAATGAGAAAACTTCCCCATACATTTACATTTTGAGGTATTTAGCTTAAAACCTCAGTGAATCAATTTCATTTGTTTGCTTTGCTCAGAGACCGCATCATTCTTAATAAAACTACAGCAATTCATACATTTTGTGAATAAAGACGTGGAAGTTTCCACTGAGCTATACGTTTTAGAATTAGCACTTTCAGTGGATGTCAATTAAATGAACCCGATCCTATTTGATGGATAAAGCATTGTTTGTGCATTTCAGGCTATTACGACACCTTGTTTGGAATTAGGTGTTTTCAAATAATCAGTTTTATCTATGATATCATTTCCTCGGTATTATTTAAGAGCGCTATAGAAATATGAAACAGTTGAACTGAACTAATTGTTCTGAACTAATTCTTTCATCAACAAATGCGCGTATTAGGTTTTACATTTGGACAAAATCACGCCCTGGCGAATAAATATGGCTTCAACAACAAACAATTAAGTAAGTAGCTTTGGTTCAGGACTATCAATGTAGTAATAACGCGTTGCCATTCGTATGTAAATTGGTAAATTGGGGCACAAATCCTTTTTGTGGTATTTCGTTTTTGTTGCCTCCCAATTGTTCCACTTGATCTTAGTACATAGCGTAACACGTAAAAGAGTATTCTCGTTGAACAAAACAAATGTTTGCAGTATCGTCATAAACTTGACACATTTGAGAATATTACAGCTGTACAACGTTTAGCCTGATGGAATTACTGTCGTTCGATTTATTCCATTCAGTACCACCTCAATCCATATCTGGACGAGCGGGACGCCAGCAATTGAATAATCGTGGGAAAAATCAGCTAAGGGGACCCGCTGCTTCTTCCAGTCCGTACGCCAATGGACCGACTGGTGTTATCATGCACGAGATGGATGAAGCTGAGGATGGATGTTATTGGAATGATGGTGTTGTAGATCCGATGTTTAACGACATTCCCATGATTGCAAATGGAGTGTGTCGAACGGGTCGTCGATTACCGATCACTCAGTCCGCTGTTCGTCCAGGCTATCCTTCCGTGGACGAAGATTCCGGTTGGATGTCTCACTCATCGACACAGTTAAATCACGACAGTGAATTTCAGTCACGTGTGTTCGGACGGCGCAGACATCGTACGTGATTGATATTTTTTGTCCTTTTCCTCCAGATCTACTTTATCAGGTCTTTAATATGGTACTTAGAATTAGTAATCCCATAGACTTATGCTAAGGTGCTTATACTCAACCAGGCTATATGGTACACGGGAGGGATTAGATCAAATATCTGTAATCCATATACTCTTTTATATGATTGTGCATGCATTGTGAAGCATGAGCGGAGGTTGTTGGTAAAGTACTCCACTTATTGTTGCTTAGAAAATTATTTTGTCTTTCGCTCAGCATTTTTAGACCTTTTCCCAACAAGCTTCAGTCAAAATCGGCAGTCATTTAGCTGTAATCCATCAGCCAAAACTCGCGATGCTTTAGCCTCGACTCACGATCCTTTAGCCAAAATCCGCAATGCTGTAACCACGACCATTGATACTTTAACTCCGACACACGAAATTTAGTTATACTGCTGTAGGCGAATGAGATATAAAAACATCGGTATATTTTGAGGTCAACGAATGTTGAAAAGAGTTTTTTCTACAAACGTCGATGATGAGCATACCGACTTACAAGAAAGATGACTGATCCTCTTGTGAAAACCACAGAGGAATAAGTTTAATCAAATCGTCTCTAAATTTCTCGCTGGTGTTATACTCTGTCGATTGTCTGCCGCACGTGAACAGTATAAGCCTGAGAACCCGGCTGGTTTTAGACCTGGTCGAGGTTGAATCGACCACATCTTTTTTTCGCACAATTCTAGAACACGGACACTCCTTTCATAGACCTACCATCTCTGTTTTCCTCGATTTGAAAGCGGCTTTCGACTCAGTCGGTCGCTCTAAACTCTGGCGCCGCCTTACTCTAAAGGGTGTGTCCGAGAAGTTTATTTCAATATTACAATCCATCTACAATAGCAGCTGCAGCCAAGTTCCAGCTTACGGCACTTCCTACCCGAGGTCACCACAGAAAGTGGTGTTCGACAGGGTTGCCCTCTTTCTCCGTTTTTATTCAACTTCGTGATAGATTGAATTATTGAAACAGCCCTATCCTCGTGCAAGAATAGCGGTATCGATTTACTCCCAGGTTACAGACTGTCTGATCTACAGTATGCAGATAACATTGTGCTACTAAGTGAAAATCCAGGGGAGTTGGAAGCTTTTATGGATAGTTTGGATAGTTGGGCGGTGGTGGACCAGTGGTAACGTCATCAAATTATCACTCCGGGGATGTGTGATCGAACCCCACCACCACCGCCTGAATTTCCCCTTTGTGTGTTGAATGGCAGCCCTCTGATTGATCGCTTCCCCCTTCCTGAAAAATTGTAGTATCTTTGTATATTCAATAAAAGGAAGTAAAATGAAAAAGGAAAAAAGAAAAGTTTGAGTGCTAGTGTATCCATGTTCGGTATTCGTTTTTCACCTTCAAAGTGGAAAATGTCGCTCCAAGATTGGGTTGGTCCAGCACCCAGTCTCACTCTGACTGGGGAAGTAGTAGAGGAAATGGATAAGTTTTGCAATCAGGACGCATCAGAGATGAAGTGTCGGCGCGCATAAAAAAAGCTCGGTTGGCATTTACCAACTTGAGACATCTGTGGCACCATCGCGGAATCCGGCTGTCCCTGAAGGGTCGAGTGCATGAGGGTATGAAAACCCCAACCAGGAGACTATGTCACATAGGCCCTGTTAGACTCCCTGGCTGGGGACCCCGAGATGATGGCTACCGATGGTTAGAGACACTGAATGATGTGGCTGTATGTCGCAAACGGTGGAGCTAATACATCCACTCAGTATTCTTCTAACACCACCCTATATTAATTCTCCATCTTTCGCTTGAATTTGCTTTTAACATTCCAATCTTCATTCTGCTCTTTTATCCAAATAGGCAGCCAAAAGACAGCAACCAAAACCGGCTCACAAAAGTGCATGGTTAATGGTTGTAAAAACTTAAAATTGATACGATGTACCGTATCGTAAACCATTTGACACATCTCGTACAGCTTCAGTGTTTCTGCGTAACATTCGATAATCCTATGAGTAAATGTCTCAATTGTAACACATACGGTACATTGCTTTGCATTCAAAAGCCGTGAAACAAATCGAAAAATGTTACCACAAAAACATAACTGCTTGTGGTTCCGTATCTCAACTTAAATTGAAATATTTTCACGAGAAATGGATACATTAGTTTGCCAAGGTAAATAAACACCGTTCTCAGAAATACACCTCCATTACTATCTTCGGTTTATCAACACTGCGGCATTTGACATAATTATAACTGTCTAGGCTAAAGGACTGCGGGTTTTGGCTAAAGCTTTATGGGAAAGTTGTAGTTTGATGCATATGAAGGAAAAATGGCACCTTTCTTGTTTGTTTATTTTTAAATTTCATAAATGACGAAATTATGCAGTCGGTATTATTTATTTAGTTTTCTCAAACCGCCTGCTCATACCGGACGAAAGACATGCATGAAAAGCTTCCGAGGAACACTCAGTTTATTCTTTACCTGTGGTTCTTCACCTGAGGTAAATTTGAGAGTCCTCAGGTGACCGCAGCTAAACATTATTGGGAGACATTCATTTTATGACAGAACACATGAAGCGTAATCAAGAACGCTATCGCATATCTAACCGTTTTGAGCGTGCTTGCATCATTTGTGTACACCATCAACTGACATAAGCATTTAGGTACAGGTTCCTTTACCCGCGTCTCAAGACCCTTTTCTGTCTTCCCACTGTCCTTACTGACTCTTTGAGAGAGAAGAACTAACATTGTGATTGGTAGTACATAATCACAGATTTCTTTTGCTATCAACATCAGTTATAGGTACGTCCGGTAAAGTTGTTCAGTGAGAGCAGTTTTTGGTGGCACAGAGCAAACCGCGCAGAGACTCGGTTACCCTATCTACTGAACGTGTTTGTTCAGTTATTCAAATGTAAAAGCTTCCAAGGAAACTCCGGTTTCGCTTAATTTGTTGCTGATATATGTGTACGTATTCTTATCGGACCATGGAAAATAATCGAAACCAACGGATTTTCGTGGAATGTTGGTGAAGAGCTGATAACATTTAGGTGCTATCCTAAACAAATTGGACAGACAGTTATTTTCCCGACACAGGTTTACACTTCGTGATTCTGATAACCATATTATTTAAAAATCCCCGAACGAATTCCAGACGACGAGACGCAAAGCAAACTGGACAACGATTCAGACATCATTGTATTGGCTGGGAAATAAGTTACATGGAATACATAAAGTATGACGTTCCATTGTGAAGTAGTGTTTACAGACGAATATAATTAAGGTTATACAAAGGTATGCTAAGGTTGATGTTCTCTCGAGTGATGAATTCGCAGGTGAAGTCTATAGTTTCATGTAAGGGGGCATTTATAAATAATGACGTGACATCAAAATGAACACATTTTACCAGACAAATTCAAATTGGACAACGTATCACAAAGCTAAAATGAGTCACGTAGTGTGATTTCTAAGGCGTTTGTGTGCCGACTAAGGGACTTCATTGGGCTAGTTTATGATAGGGCGAGTCATGCATAGATAATATGGGCCGTAAAGGAATAGATGATTTATGTGTCTTTGGTAACCCGTAGATAATTCGTGTACGATGAACTATAGGTTTTAGTTTTTCATTTGTGGCTCAGTGGTGAAACCATAATAAGAATAATAAGAATAAGAATTTGTAACTCACGTGTAATATGCTTCTCTATCAATTGTACAACATCCCGGGCGAGGTCTGGTCAGAACTTGTGCTCGCCATCCAGGATTTCCATCATTTCGGCGACGTATTCATTCCTTTTTATGAAAACCACGCCAAACTCTTTGCCAGGTTTTAGCACTAACAAATTGGGATTGCGCCGTAGTTCTTTCAGCGCTTGATACTGTTCCTGTTCCACCATACAATTTTAGTGAATGGGGTTATGGTGAAAGCTGTGGGAAAGGTCTACCAGCTTATCTTAAAGACAATTCCGGTTATCATCTCTTGATGGAAGCAAGTCACCGTGTTGCTCATTGAAATTCCCTAACTCTGCTCGGACTTAAGTTTTCCCGACGTTCTTTGGAGGGCACTTGAAAATAAATCCCAAAGATAAAGATTCCATTTAGGGTTTAAATGGGACTGTGTTAGATAGATTTTTGAGGAAATTTTGAGGTTCTTTGGGAAAGACATCATCCAT
>UZAN01041360.1:11806-27893 GCA_900618425.1 Echinostoma caproni | reverse complement strand
CATGGAAAGCCGATGAGCAGAGTCAGCCATGTGAAGTACTTAGGTGCACACTTGAAAGTAACCTTCGCCGGTCCTTACATACCCAAAGTATTGCTCGCAAGTTGAAAAGGCTCTCTTCCCAGATAATAAGACTGCACCAATTCTGTTCTGACTCGTCGTTCTACAATCTGTCCTCCCTATACTCGTTTACTACTCTCCTGTAATTTTCCCTGGTTTGTTGAAGGCTGATTTCAAGTTGCTGAGGCGTAGCCTCTCAATGATCAGTCGTGTCTCCCAAGTTCCATTATCTGTTCTGATTGGCAACATGTGTAATACCCATATTGATGCATGCTTAAAGTTTGCTGACAATATCCTATCTGATTGCACCCATCCTCTACACTTTGACTTTTTTGGCTGAAAGCTTGTATATATAACTCGCTAAAGCTTAACTACAACGCAATACCTCGGCTGGTGATGAAACGCTTGCAAAGAAATTGCCAAACTCGGCGAAAAGCGTAATGGAATTCTTTTCACCCGAGCTATGGGATCCTATTTTCAGTTTTTTCTCGACAGCTGTATTTGTAAATTCAGGTTCGTCGAGTTCACATTCCAACGAATCGTATCCGATGAAAACACGGAAAACGTGATACGGCAGACGACTGATAACTCATTAGTTACGGTTGAACTGTGATTGTGTGTCGAAACATATCGTTACAGCTTCGATTGAATTTTCTCCTGACCTGCCTGTTCAAATTCGTTACGGGATCCCAATGTTTCATTTTTTGAATCGTTACGTATTTCCTTTTCTTATTTGGAACCATGTATTCTTTTGCTTTTGGGTAACTGCGGTCCTAACAAAGACGCTACTGTTTATAAAACAAACCATAAAGAAATGCAGAAAAATAATTTTGATTTAGTATCCTTGTCGTCAACACTGGAAGAATTGTGTATTTCCTACTTCGAACAACTAAATCCGGAAGTTGTCACTCAGTTACTTGATTGCCATTTATGATGACGCAACAAGAATTGTGAAACAGAATTGCCACCGGGTGGTCTCATGCAGACAGCTTTAAACGACGTTTGTTACTTAGTGACAAATATTCTCGAAAGGTGAGAAGTCAAAGCAATACAAGGTACATTGCCTACACACCCACCGCAGTTTTGCAAAGCGCCAACAAGATTGAGAGTGTCAGCTGGATAGGTGATCAGCATGTAATATATTTTTGAAAAATTTCCCTGATTTATTTGGATTGAGTACAGAGCGAATACCAATGTTCTCACACCAGTCTCTGTGAATATTAGATACTTAGTCATGTGAAACGAGGACTACTACCCACTGGTGCACAGGGTTTTTGTATAATGACTTATTTCGAGTCCGGATGTGCAACTTTGATCATAACTGTTAAAACCACTGTCCCGTTTAACTGAACAACGCTTTCATGAATTTACTCATTTACCTGTCTGTCTCCAAATTGATCGTCATCGTGATTACCATCATCGTTAACAATGAAAACAATTGATTACATCAGCTGACACTAGCAAGAACCGATCCATTTGGAGCATTTATAGTAATCACTAAATTTTCATTGTGTAGAACAAGGCTGCCATTATCACACACTACAAGTTACGGAAGTACCTTAAACATTTTGCAGTGGTGACTGGACGATGTTGCAGTTTTAGGGATTGTAAGTTACACAATCGCGGAATGTAAACCATACTATTAGCAACAATTATTAGGTATGGACTTAGTGGTAGTGGGTAAAGGGTGAAAGCGCAGAGACAGTGGGGAGAAACGAACTGTATGGTTTGGTTTTTTTTGTGTCACCATAAAACTAGGCTTTGTTCAAGAAGACATAACACAAAAGGTTGTAAACCAATGGGTTTATCTCACGTACTTGTTTACTGAATATGTATTAGCTGCTCCTCCGCAACCCTCAGTGAACAGCCTGTTTAAAAATAGAGTTTTGACATTTTTAGTTATGAGAACAAGGCGATTCTTCTTGAAAACGTTTTGTTAAGCAAAATTGGATTTTTCACCAACTAACATCTCACCATGGAAGATATGGTTTGCCTATATAGCTGCTTCCGTTCTGCGCAGAGCAAACGAAGCTTGAACAGAAATGCCGGAAAGCACTGCACAACTGTTTGGAGCTTATCGAGTTTCACCAACTGAGTAGTTCTGTCGACAAATCCAATGATCGAACCTTCAACCACACAAGTAGAACTCTATCATGATAGCTTCTTGATTGTTGGACAGGTGATGAGATCGGTTCGTCCTTTGCATATAGGCCTTTTGCACATATTAAATCGATGCGAAGGAAACTTTGTGTCCAACTTAGCTAGCGAAACATCTCCACAGCATGCGTCAGTCTGTTAATTCTGAACGGCAGCTTGAATTCAATGTAATGCTATCAATATAATATCCATGTGTTTCGGATTTTGTGCTGCCTCCTCTATTAATGACATTGAGATTAGGAATGTCTGCGTTAATCCGTTTGTAATGAATTTATAAAATCCCTGAGAATGAGTATGCACGTAAAGAGGGAATTACTTCAAGAAAGGAAAAATAAAAAATTGTATCCTCCCTTTCATTTACATTTTTACTGTTTAAAATGAATTTATCGGTGGATGAAAACAAAGTTGCGATTCCTTATTAAGATCAACAGTACACTGTCGTTTTCTAATGGTTGTACATCACATAACTCCTTGTTAGGGTCTTTGAGTTGTCCGATATAGTAGTAAATTTTAGCCATCTGTTTTTTCCAGCTGTTGACACTCAGGTTTTTTTGACCGCAAAGACTGCTACTGCTGTGGTAAAAGAAGGAATGTGAAGGTTCACGCTTCATTGAATTCCGAGAAATTTCTGGTGCACAATGGAACTGAAATACCGTTTCATATAGGTACACCGCAAATTCGATGATGAAGTTTATGCTTTAAAGTAGCAGGGGTGCGTTATCGGCTTCATTTAACTGATTGTTTTACTTCAGCTGTGATTTTAAGTTAGTGTCACATTTGTAAGCGATCATTCATTAATTGCAATTGTTTATCTAAATGGCACTTATTTTGAAAATGTTCTCAAATTGAAGCTGACACTACACGATCCCAAAACTGGCTTATCTTTTAGCAAATGGCGCAAGTGCATTTGCAATGATCAGATCCTTTATCATTTGATAATTGGACTCCGCATCATGCCAGACAATTCATGTTGCTAATCGTTTTTCACATATTACTGTCTTCCGGGGAGAACAATGGCGGATTTCGGTGTCCGATTCTAAAAGAGTACAGCATCCAAAAGTATCATTTGACGAAAATATAAACTCGTTGTTTCATCAATCTGATTCAGTTTACGACAGTTTCTCCAGAAAACCTGCTTGTGTCTGAACTCCGGGTTCCTCAAATCGAGCTGTAAACACTGGATTAACACAGTAATCCTCTCCCTTTTGGGGACTAAAATACTATCCTCGGTCCTACCACACTCTGTCCGGACTTGTATCAGAAAATAGCCACATTGTGCTCTACTGCGCAATCCAACTAATTGATGCACTCAAGTGCATGTACTAATTCCCGTTTACAGGTCTATCTTTATCATGTGTGAATGTGTTTCAGTCCGGGGGAAATCAAATTACATTGCTTATACCTACATATCGTTTACATCTCCATGCTCTCTTCACACGCGCTGGACAAGGCTCTGCAGCAATCGGGTCATGCTGTGACGTTTGTGTTTGGAGAATTTAGCTTCAGTGTTGGATTCGATTATTGTTGCAAGTGTTCCAATTTGGGATCTGAAGGAGTTTGGACTATCTGAAGTTGTATACACTCAGAAATGTTGCTTAAAACAGAAACTAGTAAAGGAAGCGTTTTATCACCCGCCTGTTGAAATCCTGTACATCATAAAAATGAAAATCTAACTAACAAAAAGCACAAAATGATGGAGCGCACACAAAAGGCTTTGTTTTTGTTGACTTTGTTCTTTGACAACAAATTCTCTCCTTTTCCCTCATATATACTGAATGTCCCACTCTCATTCTGTGCAATATTAACGGTGTCTGCCCTGTTATTTTTCATTTTGGGGTCCATCCAAAATACAAATCTGGTCGGTTCAACTGAAAAAGAGCACACATGTACTCGTCAATCAACCTAAATACACACAAAAACAGAAATAATCAGGTTTCTGTATATGATTGGGTAGAGATGGTTAGTTATAAACAAGGAAACTATCTTTTCGTAACCCGATAGTAAACCAAGTTGCTATGATTTAATTAGTTTTTTGCTGCGAGTTGTCAGGTCTGTGCCTTTGAAGTTCCATTTGGTTTTATCCTGCTCGTTTGTTTAATCGTTGTTTGTTTGTTTGGTTCGTTGGCTCGCTTGTTCGTTTGTCTGATCGTTGGTGTACAGCATTCTTTTTTATTACTGGATGGCACTGAGAACGACAGTGGTTTTGTACTTCGTTACGATTGGCCACCTGTGTTGTACACGCCCACCATACTGGTAAGCTTACGCGTCTGTCCGTTCTTTGGTCCTCTGGTAGAACTTGATCTGTCTGTCTATCCGTCTCGCCCGGTCTCCCGCTCACATACTCTCCACGGAGGTGGGATTTCGTTTGTCTGTACATCTATTTGTCTGCCAGTCTAGCTGGCCATCACTTCGTTCTATTTGGCTTCTTCATTTTTCATCTAACTCGCCTAATGGCATCCGTCATCTGGTCACTTGCAGGCAACGTCAAAATCATTTTGCGCGCTTGTCAACCTATGGCCATTACTAACTGAATTTCGCCTCAAGTTATACGTGATTTTGTGTATATTATGTGGCACTGTTGAGAGAACTGATGCCGAAGTCAAAATGCTTATGGTGTCCAATTTCAATTTATTTTATCATATTGAAATGAATATAAAAGGAAACGATGGTGTTTACAGAAGAAAATAGACACAGCTTGGCTTTTTTAGTGCTAAGTTACATAATTAGTTTAAATCATTTCGCAACGAATGTGGGTTCCACCTTGATTAAAGTTTGCAAATGTTTTCTTGGAAATCTTTCAAATGAACTAAGCGAGGGAGTTCTTAGGTTCAATCGCTGGACGAGTAAAACGGCCTTGGTTTTCATCATTGTGTGGGGAATAATGGCTGGTTTTATTCGGGTGCACAAATGCAATCCAGGGAGTGTCGTTTGTTTTAAATAAACGAGATAGATGAATTTATCACTTAAATTGAAACGAACAATGCATAAACCCGCAGTTATAACCAACGTTCTCTCGGTTTCAAATTTTTTAACATATAAAAATATGAAATGTGATTCTGGTAGTCAATCAGTTGATCCTTCAATTTGTCCATTCTGGTACTGTTTTATTATACTTCAGAATTCAGTTCCACATTGTTTGTAACCGATCAACTGTTAGATATCCAGATGTATACGGTCAATTGATAGTAGTGTCCCGCGATTCCCGTCAAACAGGACTTTATGTTTTCAGTTAATTGAATGGTTCTCAAGTAGACTGTCTGAGTTTGCTGCATACGGCTAGGACTATTCTGTTGTCTAGCTCTTGTTGTGATTCGGAGCACACAGAAACACACAATCTTTGGTTTGGATTTTCTTCATCATTTTTTCCCATATTGTATTCTTCCGTTGACATCATTATCCACGTTTATGCATGTCCGGAGATTACTCCAAAGTTTATGAAATATGAATGATGGTGATTTCGCACTTCACTGGATTTTTCCATCATACTCGTTCATATGGATGACAGACAGATTGAATCACAAACTTGTCGGGGTATGTCCAGCATAGTCATGTTATACAATGGAAAGAGCAGAATCTGAATGAAAAGAGAATGTAATGACTGCAAACACGATATGGTGTGTACGTCCAAACAAGTCATAACACATCTAGCGAGAGGCTATTATTGTGACACGGGTTGTGATAGGGGTATTCGCTAAATAATACACAAAAATGTGCAGTTTCCAAAAAATATTTGGACACGTCTCTTCTTTCTTGCGTTAAAGTACGAGGCGATATATTAATTGAAAACGGTGGTACCTGGGAAGAGTTGCTTTACATTTACCGAAGTACACAAATGCAATCTATCAAAGATTTTTAAATTATATCAATGCCATCATCTGCTTTTCAACAGAAAATATGAATCACCTCCAACGAAGGAATGAAATCACCCTCTCCATGTTAGTGAAATTCCGTTGGCTTGATTTTAGCTCAACTGGTTGAGACAACTTGAAGGGCTCGCCTTTGTTCAACCAACAGCGCATTGGTATCATAGCAACCATTAAACAAATGACATCCACTTCTGTTCGGATCCTTTTGGTTTTCCGCCACTGGCACTTCTTAGTAATCGTGTGACTGACAGTTATACGGCATCCCTTTTGCGGTGGTGATGCGTTATTTATACCGAGTTGCCGATGCATGCGTTCAAGTGGGGATGATGATATCGACCGGATTGTGGAGCAGAGAGTTCGTTGTACAATTGATTTCACAATTTTATTTGTCTCACTGTTAGGACTACGTGTATCCAAGTGGAATAGAAAGAAGTATAACGGTGGTATGGTATGTTGTTCTTAGGCTAATGAAATTACTACAAAGTTAAATTGGTTCGTACGCCAAACTTTATCAGAAAAAAGTCATGCGCGTTATTCAACGAGAACTGCGTTGAATGCGTATAGTCTTCTTGATAGACGTCAATAGAATGTAGAAAAAACATTCCCCAGTATTTCACAAATGCATGGTTAAAAATGAATGTCATAAAATATATGTTACATCATATACCCTTATTATCATAAACCCTTATTATAATTCCGTACGCTCTGTGGTTGTTTCACTAATTCCTGTCATTTTGCCCTACCAGCCTAAGGTAAATCGTTGTTTACTATGAATGGTAACTACCGGGCCTATTGTTTGGTGTTAAAAGCGACTCATGATGATCCTGAAACATGTGTTTTGATCAGCATTCTGATCAGCCGAAAGCATATAGTATTTCTATATTTTTCATGTAATGGCATATAAATGATTTTCAAACGTGTTCCGTTTTATGGTGATACAGTGCAAGGTTATATAGCCCCCTTTTTCAGGGTTCGATTTTGTGCACCAGTCGTATTTCTAAACAACACAATTTCCATTAGGTCTCACTTTGAATCTTATTATTTAAATCCAATCAGAAATGTGAACTGTTTGTGTTGAAGCCGAGGTTATTGATCTCAAATGCAATCAATCAGCTCAATCTACAATACATACTGCTTCATAACGTTGGAGTTTTCAGTCTTGCTGGCGAAGCGTTTTCTATCCGGTGAAACGGATAGATAAACTTCAAAGTTTCTAAGCGTGAGTTGATGAGTAACTATGGCATTACCCAAGGGACCAACATCAATTTCGGTAACCTTTTAATGTGTGTGTATGACTAATATTGCTGATTACTTGAGTGAATCATCAAGTATTCAGCTTATTTAATCCGTAACTAGGAAACCTGTCATCTAATCATCTAATTATACATGTAAGTACGTTACAGAACTTAACACATTTTTCCAATAGTTTGCTTTGCTCCATACATATGTTCAATTTTAAGCTTTCTGTTTTTAATCAGCTGTTTTCACCTACCGGTTTCTGCTNCTTCACAACAGTTCCTCGATCTCCTCGGGATCCGCTGGAACTAGACCGACCACCCTCACCTGCTTATTCGTACGCCGGTGTGGATCCAGTCGTTCCGGGTGACTACAATGGTGTCGTCCCCGATGTTTCCGAAGTGGAGGATTATGATTCTGATCCTTTGGGCTATAACAGTCGACCAAAATCGGGTAGGTATCGGTCGGGTGTTATTCAAAGACAGATCACTGGTCCATACGAGTGGACAGACGAGCAACCAATTTGGTACGACATGGAAGATCAGACAGTTCACAGAGATCAGGTATACGAAGAACGCCCTATCAGACGTCGACCGCGTTCACGAAATCATCGATTCTATTCAGAACCGGACTCGGCTGATCCGATGATGCCCGATGACGCGTACAGACCTGAGTGGTGAGCGTAACTTAACAGATGAGTTTAAGTTCAGCATTCATAGACGGTTCTTAGGCGGCTAATCTAGGCACTGAACGTTCAGATTATCGTATTCGGGTTCTCACTGGCATCAGGCACTGTCAATGCTGTTGGGTATGGGTTTCATTACTTGGTCAGTCATTGTAAAATTCCCATCGCAGTTGAATGAATACAGTTACCTTATACAACGAATATCGTGAACCAAAATGTCTCATCATTCAGTCAGTTCGGAAACACGTTGATGACATAGACTTGACCGGTATCTTAGCTATATTAGTCTTTGAAACACCGCACGCTGGCTTTCTGAATGAATGCAATGCAATTGTCAATGTGTTATGTTATCCGGTTTGGGAGAGACATGAGATCGGATTGGTTTTGAATTCCATTATTTTATAAACATTGCATGATGTAAAGAGTTGTGGAATATTTCTTGGCATATGTACTTCAAAACCATGCGGTATGGTCATATTTTTTCGGGTTGCGTGTGCGGAGTGCACACACAAATGTTTAACAAAAAAACTTTCGTTTGGCTAGTTGTGATTCATCCCGTGACACTTTACGGGCTGCGGTTTACATTGACACAGCCGGCTGACCAAAAAATACCGTACATTTGTGAGCGAAGTATGTGCATGCTTATTTATTAATCTTGGAAGCATTTATTCGTGAATTATGCTTTTATCTTTTAGGCAGTCTTTACAGTAGCTCACTTGGTAGTTTTAGTACTTCTTCATTCAGTTCCATTTTTATAAGAGCAATACGAAATATCAATTGTTTTTGTCCAACTCTTGATTGTTCAAACGCCAATGTGATTTCACTGTAGTTCTCCATTTCGAGTTGCAGAATATGAATTCATGATTGAATTCTGGAAAACGTTATGTAGCCTAAACATTCTTGAGTTACGCTATAATCGGGTTATTGTGTTTAACTAGGGCAAATATAGCAATAAAACAAAACAGAGCTCACTGATTGTGTGTAAACACCCGGAATACGCGATTGGAATTGAGACAGACAATGCTATCTTATTAAGTGAATTGTTAAAAGAAGATCAGCGTCCCCTCTTTGTCCAATTAAACGCATTTTGTCGTCCGTGCTCCGAAAGAGAATACGCCCACGCATTGAAAATGGCGTTTTGTTTTTATATATCGATTGAAAGTGCAAATAATTTTTATCATTAGCAGTTTTAAATTACGAGTTAGAAATGATCCAATACACAGGAAATTTTTCATCACAACTGATAAGTTCGACGAGAAAGACCGGAAGCAGGGTGGAGATATTTTACGTCGATGTGTGCATACATTAAACTGATTTAGTTTGGTTTGATTAGTGGGATTGTGCATTCTCCTTGTAATAACAATCCGCTGACTTATTGTTTCTCATGCAGGATCAACGATGGAATGTTGTCTGACTTCAGTCTGATGGAACAGGATTGGGCAAAAGACCGGTAAGCGTATAAAGCTGCATTTCTTCATTGTTGTATTTTTACGCATCATTGCCTCTGGGGTGGTTCTGAGTAGTCCATTAAATCGTTAGCCGCTCTCGATGGTTGACTATTCTGAATCCTTTAATATTAGCTTACAGTGAGTATAATTTAGCCCGAAATACACGCAGACATGTAACATTTATTATGCAGGTCTAATCGAAACTGAAGCAACGGGTCCCTGTGAAACACTTGTGGGTTGGTATAGGCAACAGCATTTATAATGAAGTAAATTTTTTCCAAATAATGATTAACAAGTCTTAGCGAGTCTTTATAGCCGTGATTTTCCTGATTCGTTTATACTCAGCAGATGAAATGTTTCATAATGTAGTGGATACTCTCATTTCGTTAGTAGTGGTTGAGTTAAGAGGTAAATAAAAGAGTTGCCATAATGGATTATATATTAGATAAAATAATGCCTCATAACAACAACCGAGATGGCAAGGGTTTATGGAAATAATCCGGGATGATTCTTGAGTCATTCCTATCAAATTCCAGAATATATCCATTTTGACATGACTGAATGACTATCCCCGTTCAACACGTCGTTTCCTCATTTGATCTGTACGGGCTAGAAGATGAATCAATGAAAACAATTGTTCGCCATTGAATGTGTTCTCATTCCTATTAGAAAATATTGCGTTTTCATACTTGATGAAGTTTGCGATTTTCATGTTGAGATTATTTAATTTTGGCAACCAAGGTCAGGCACGTTTAATGGACACTCATGCAGCCTAGAAAGTAAGTAGATCGAGGTAGACAAGATATTAATTATTGTTCATGCCCAACACAATAATGTAGGTGATAAATATAATGAAACCCTATTTGATGAAAAATATATTTAAATGCATCACAATCGGCTAGTACTGTAGTTTATTCACATATCCGAAACTCATTGGTGAGGTACATTATATATTTTTCATATTTACTTCATATTATTCGACAACTCCAGTACCGCAGACGGATATTCCTATCACAGTCAAGTGAAAACTTCGTAACTAAAGCCATTGTCATTTCTCCGGATTTGTTTTCATCGGTCCTTTAAAAACATCTTCATTTATCAGCACGGAAATGTGTAAATGCAATGACATACTTTGAGGGACCAGATTCTCTTGTTTCATATCTACAATTATCATTTAAATCTGTATGCTCACCGTTCAATTTCATCAAGTCATTATTCTTTTGTTCGAGTTTATTATCATAAATACATTTACGCAACAAAAATTTCATTCCAGTGGAGCAATTATGTTTAACCGAAATTGGTTATTGATTCGCCAAGTTTAGTTGACGTGGGAATGATCCAGACGTACTATGCAGCTTGCAGTCCATGCATGCTAGGAAACATTAACACAGAATATCCACCAAGTTCAATGTGACGTGAATACTGGTAAAATGGAACACAGATGAATCATTGACCTTAGGTTTAGCAATTTTGACTCACTTTATATTCTGTCATCAATCTAGAACTAGAAGAAAAGCTGCATTAACCAGTCAAAGTAGTCTCAACTTAACCAACTGTGCATACGCAACGCGGTTCTTATCTAAACTGACACACGCTCCAATAAATTACTCTTTCAATCAATCAATCAGGTCTTCAGCCAAAGAGGCAAACAATGAAACACCGAGTTCATATGTTTCCTCAATAATATTTTTATTGTCGTTCAGTTATGCAGAAAGAAAACTATTGGCAGATAAATCTAGATTCACAATCGTTCACTAAGCAAGCTAATATTCGGTTCAATGCTAAAATGTCGCACAAAGGTTCCATCTTACGTCTTTTATGGTACAAAAAAAGATGAAATTAAAATATAGTCTTCAAACTTGCCCGTCCCTTTGTCGGTAGGCAAAAACTGTAGAACATTTGATCACACATTGAATTGATTGTATAAACAGAAATATCACTCAAGATCTTTGGTTTAATGAACTCTGTTTGATAACATAAATAGCAAGTTAACAGCTGCTGAACACTCAACTGTGTGAAGTTTCTNCTCAAAGTACAATTTCGACAAGTAACGGGATACTGTGTTACGTGTGCTGCATGCACGTCGGACTCCAGATTACTTACCAAATAAATCATTCGTTTTTATAACAGAGAAAAAGGCCGATATGACACAACCAAAGAATAACTATTTGGTTATCAAGAAAAAGTTCTCATGTGTTCATGCGATATTTTTCTCGGCTTGTTGATAGTGCCCCATGATGCTCATTCTCCCCTTTAACTCACAGTTACTTTTGAGTACTGGTGTGGGATGATTGATATTGNCCTTCACGCACAACCCTCAAATATTCCTGTCGACCATGCACTCAGAAGCGCTAGACTCGAGCTTCACGCTTATTAGAACTGATCAGCGGTTCATATCTACCGTCCCGTCCGGGATTTGAACTCCGGACCCACAGCAGAGAAGGCGTATGTTACCGCCGCACCAACCGGATCATGCTCACAATTAACTGTGAGTCAAAGATGAATTACTAACCTAATCTATTAGGTTTGTGGTCAGTGAGCCCGTAACCTGCATGTGAAACCTAATTTGGTGGGAGGCTTTCGATTGGAGTTAACAGATTGTCAACTATGTCTCCCCCTGTTTTTGTCGGGCCAAATTGAACTGGCTGACTGTCTCCGAAGAGGACACCTGGACAAACATGAATTGACAATTCTGTTCAGCTCTGGCATGAGCTGGTTGGTACAGGGGTTACACGCACACCTCGAAAAAAGAAACTAAGCTGCTACTAAAGGTAAAGAAAAGCACTCGCTTCACTCCAAGCCATACTTAGAATCTGTTCAGTTCCATGCGAAGCATATTGACATCGCACCATGGCTGCCCATAGCCGATAGTGGACATATACACGGTAGTGTGATCTTATTTCACTCATGACAGTGACAGTGATGGTAAAGCTCTTCGTTTGTGTTAGGTATATTTTTCTGCTACTTCATTCTGGGAGATAGAATCGTGGTAATAAAATAGCGGTCTTACCAGTGGAGAACCCTGAGTTTGTGAATTGATTCTAAACTCGATTAAGGAGCAGTTCAGACGGCCATAAACTCGATTTAGCCAACCGAAAAATTTGATAATAACTTGCATGTTAAGCACAAACTCTGATGACAATTTTTGCGAAAGCAATCGAATAATTTTAGTTTTGAAAATTACAATCGATTGCTGTGTTATTGTGAGAAGTTAATAATTCAGAGATCAAACACCCTTTTATTCTCCTTTAGGAATGTGATAATTATCCACTCTATTTTCAGTAGTTCGCTTATGTTTATTTTAAAACTATTCAGTGATCTAATGCATGCAATAAGTGTACAGCAGTTTTAACAACAGACGAACTAGTTACCTAGGTTGTGAGGCGATTCCAGCACCTACCACACCCGTCCGACTTACCCGTGAAAGTTCTCATGTTTTAGAACTGGTCTGTCTACCATAAGACCATACAAAGTTTGAAATGTTAGTGTTATACATCCTTGTTTGATGCATGATGAAGGGGCGAAATCCGATACTCATGGGCACAGTGGTCGGACGGTTAGGATCACCGTTCGAGCAAACCGGAGGTCAAGAGTCCTAATCCCGCTATCGCCGCCAAAGTTTTACTTGTCTATTTTTTCCAAGGAAGCCTTTGATTGAGCAAAGTCATTTTCTGAATGTTGACCATATCGATATGAATCCCATAAATAATGGGAAGTAAAAAGCTTATTGGTCGCTCTTCGGTATTGCCTTTTGCTTAGTTGTGAAAGCCAGAAATAAATGCCCTGGAACGTTTGATTTTAAACCGCATCCCATGCTCAGGATAGGTTTGAAGTTGACCCAGATGACTGTTTAGTGGCCTTCGACGTTACTCAAGATGATAAGGTTCAAAAGCTAAACATTTCAATGACAAAAACTCATATCACTTGACGACCACCACCATAAACTTTCTTGTATTCTGTTCAATATTGACACTGGTCAAACTTTAGTGTTCTACCGGCAATTCACACATTATAACTAGCAGTGCTTTTATATCCCACCGACTCCTTTATCTTCGTTTTGGCACAAACCTTTGCATCACCTGAACTCGTTTTTGCAGCTCGACAATGGCCAATGATCGAGTACCTCCCACGGAACCGGATGAATTGTGGCACACACCGGATACACTTCGTCGTTATCCACCGTATGCGTTGTCTCCTGGTCATTCCGATTTTTACGGTCCATACTCCGATTTGGATGCGGAGGGATGGCGCGACGAGGTGGACTATCCGGGCTATCATCAAGATGAAACACCTTGGTCTGATTATGTGCCAACTGCCGCCGAGTGGGATGAGAATGTTCGAGGAGATTGGGCTGCGCCAGTCAACGAACCGTTTCGAAATTTTGGATTTCGGTAGGCTTTAAATCTGAACGCTTTCTTCGCTTCGCGTTCGTAAACACATCTAAATCTATTCCTTAATGCGGCATTGTGCACAATGGCTCATACTGTCTTAATTCTGTTGCTCGCATAGATCAGATTATTGTAATGCAGCTGCTTTACTTCACTCATTTAAGGCGACACGTTTGTGGGATACGACGGAAATTAGTTACACTCTGCTCAATGATAAATCGTGTCAGTCACTGGTAGGCTTTGGGACAAATAGTGCAATAGACCGGAAAATTGTATAGGCCGAATAAGAAAATGCTTTGTAAGATACCACCCACTACCGTTTACAGAAGCTCCGCGATTCCCTATGCCGTATAAAGGAAGATTGCGTCGTAAACGAATCATTGGACTACAGTCCGAGCATTTTACTCAACCCGCCAACTCACGAACCAATTTTATGAGCGTGAGTTACTGCTTGCCCAACTCCTTTTGTTCAAGAAATCAACTGCATATATAAACGATCAATAATGTATTCAGCTGGTTGCGGGTTTAACCCTCGGATATTTATTTCCGGCATCAGAGCCGTTCGTTTTCACTTTTGCTCAATCAGGGTGAATTAACTTTTGTGGCTGATCATTACTGGCAGTCCCGAAGTCCAATTTCGTCCCTCAGGATGAAACCCTAGTTGATCCTTCAGAGTTGGGTGTGTGTGAGTGTCCATTTGTGTATTTAATCGTTCTTCATGATTGCTCTAATGCCGAAATGCACACACATTAGGTACAACTACGAAAAGTTCACTGGAGGTAGGTCCGGGAAACTTTGGGATATAATCGTTCACTTCCGTCCCGGCGTACTCATTGGTCACCTTAGACCGTTCCCACTGCAACCCACCCCGTCAAACCATATCCACATATGCAAAAGCTTACAGCCTTCTAGTCTCCAGTTTGATTATGTTTAATAACTCTAACTTCCGGACAGGAACACCACCTACATTCTTATAGAACTCTCGATCCATAGAATCGTTTGAGAAACTAATGTGCATGCGAGACTGCGTATACGCTTCTGCCTCCAGGTTTATCTCTTGTGCTTTCATTAAACACGTCTCTGTCTCAATTTTTAGTTGTGCTCCCTTTTTTACTTCCGGTATTTCCATCCCCCTCCTCCCCCGAAGATCTGTTCGTCTGTGACTTTCACATGGAAATTTTTCCTAGCTGATCAAAATTTTGATCCCCCTTTGGATCGAGTATATTATGAATCCAAATCATGTTTGTACAGAATGTTGATACTCTCCTTTGCAACTGAATATTTTACCTCGTATTCGGATAAATCCCGTAATTCAACTGATATTAGTTGCTTATAGTTAAAATTAAGCTAGATCAAATAGATTCACGAGAGTCTCTGATCATTTTTACCATATTTCACGCATCCTTGGGTCCTGGTTGGGAGCTGAAAGTCTTGGTTCAGCAGGTTCAGCCCTTAGCCTACTGGAGTGTGTAGTGTAGTTTTACGTTACGTCAAACTGGTCACTATCGCTACTCAGATATCTTGAAGCGTTTTATAACGTCTCTGATTGTAATTTTTGAACACAGGGTTTCAACATCCCCCTTTGAGTTCGCTGTCCGTGGTTCATCAGCCTAATATAAGCTGCTCATGCTCTCTTACTCTTGGTGCAAACAACCTCATACAAAGGCTGTTGTTTGTAGGCTTTAATAGATGCACAATATGCGAGCATCTTCTGGAGCGAGAAAGAGGCCTTGCGCACTACCGGAAAAGTAGAGGGTATACAATTAGGGTAATAATAATGCTCACACCGGCATCTCTCCCTGCTGAAAATACACTATTTTGTGCAAACAATCTCAAGACATTGCACTCCAGTCCGAGTTGAAATACGTATCCGATGCGGTAATAAAAGTAAAATACAGGGCTATATTTTTATTGTAAAGCAACCAAATATGATTTATTGGAAACACTTAGATTTCCAGCCCTTCTTGAAAAATATTTACTGTCTTCCTCCAAATTTTTTTGATTTAAACATTCCTACACAATCCGACTAGTTTAGGTCTGGTAAACGTGCTGGTCATAACCACAAGCATTTGCCTGTCATTCATTAACACGTCTTGCTCGCTCAACAGCGAGTTATACATTTCGTAATAGTCAACCATTAATTCTCATCATGTATATTTCAATAACCGTTATTTGAGTTTGTAGTTCAAGGATTCCTCGTCGAACAGTCATCTTCAGTTCATGCTTTGCGCGTGATATGACAAGGAATAT
>UZAN01041359.1:33475-43716 GCA_900618425.1 Echinostoma caproni | reverse complement strand
TGCACGAATCTGGTGGGGCAATCGGACGAGCAGACGCAGAATTTTGATTAACCACGGTCGTCCACTGGGGCAAGTGGTCAACTACCATAGATTACGTTGGTTGAGGTGTGTTACGCATGTCACCGAATAGGTTGCGGAGGTACTTAGTGGGTGGAAAAAAGCCAAGGGTGATTGAAATAAGACTTAACATTTGGGTATGTAAATGCTAACCAGGAAACTCGGTCATATAGGTCCCGTTAGGCTCCCTGGTTGGGGATCTCAAGATCATAGTAGTCGGTGGTTAGAGAGACTAAGTGATGCGGTTGAGTGTCGTAAACAATGACACCTGTGTATCTTCTGAGTTTCGTTGCAACCTTAGTCTACTGAAGTTCTCCATTCTGTGTTCGACTCTACTTCAACTCTCCTGTCTTTCTCCTAGTGTTTCATCCAAATGCGCAGCCAAAAAGCAGCAACCAAAACCGGCACACGAAAGTGCTTAGTTAACGGTTGTATAAAACTGAAAAAAACTTGTCAATCTCTCAAATGCACTTTGTGCATTCCAACAGACGGACGGTGATGTCAGTGTGCCCCAAAATATCACACAGCTTTTCTCCAGTTTTCCATTCTACACCAATATATCGTCGGCCATTCTGCGTTTACTCCAATATTTTGTCTACGGCGAAATTAAATAGAATTGGTGAACTAGGGTAATTTTGACGAACACCTTACAGCGAAACACAGGAGTGAATTTCCATGCGCGCTTCCAAACGCAGTATATGCGAAGTTTGGCAGCCTTCAGTGAAATTGGTTTTGCTGTATGACAATGATTTACTAACGAGCTTCTATCAGTGGTGTTCTTAAAAGTACCCTATTTTGTTATGTTTGCTTTTCATTCTCTCACTAGAAGGCAATAGCTAGAACTTTTTCCAGAGAAATCTGGGCTGCATTCTGACAGGCGTTTCTTTAGGCAAAAACAACCTCGTCCGTCCCCGNCCGTCCCCGGAGACATTTTGATGACCGGCGTCTTTGCATGCAGTTGCTACAAACCTCTGGTAATCGAGAAGATCTAGCGCAATTTTATTCAGCAGGTTTTGTGGCTAGTACCTGCCAAAGAGCTTAGTGGTCTAAAGTTCACTTGTTTTTTGTTGTCCGTCTTTCAGCATGTTGTAAGTCACGTTTTGTTTTTCCTATTTGCAGCATAAATATTTCGACTCAGGGGATTACAACATGGCGCGAGCTAAAATGCAACAGCAGAAAACACATGTTCTTCCACCGCAAACAGAAGAGGCTATCCTGCACGATTCAACGGGCGATACAATGGCCACTCCTGACAGTGTTCCGGCAGTAAGGAAGAAGTCCATGGTCTCACCTACCGGCGAGCCGCTGAATCCCGTTGCAGTCATGGCATCCGTCAAGAGCCCGTCTTCACACACTTTCGATGAAGCCCACCCAGCGGATTCGACCTTAACAGGTCCTAATTTCTCTTGAAGGTGGACACAAATACATTCAGGTTTCCTCATAAAAGATACAGTTGGTCATGTGCTCGCGCTTCTTTGAAAGTTAACGGCCAACATACCGTTATGTTTTTCAGTAGCCACCTTATGCAGTTCATTGCCTACGCACTTTTTCCCATTCCCATGTTTTTGTGTTCAATGTATTGTATAGTCATAAAACCTCTTTCAACCAGTTTTCGCTCCAACCAACTCTTTACTCATTGAGATTCCTGTGGCTACAGAGCCTATTCTGCCTGAACGCATTTCTCCTGGTCACCGTGATCCCTGTTTAGTCTGTTTTTTTTGTAAACGCTCATGTTCGCTTCCGAATCCAAATTGATATCCCAACTCTCATGCATTTGTCCTCCAATCACTTTCTTCTGAAGTGATGTGCTCATGTAACATCTCGCTCCCTCTTATGTCTCTCTCTTTCTCGCTCCACACATTCTGTTTGTGTTATCACATGTTTGCACTGGTTAAACTGAGACAAAGTTGACGAGTTGTCACCGACAATCATTTAAGTTTTTTTGAAATTTCATAATTCCTGAGTGTGAGCAGTTGTACCGTTGTATGATATGATATTGTATCCTACTGCGGATGCACCGTTGTCAAGGTCAAAAGTTGTCATAAGTAAATTTATTCGTAACTGTTGATAATGCTTGCGCTCTTCGCCTTTCCCTACACGGACGTATTGCCAATTGCAACATAGAGACTAAATGCCCATCCTACTTTCAATCCCATCTCATTTCGTCATTGCTATTTTTTCTCAGGTTCATTAATCGCTTTAAAACTATTTGCAATGTCTAGCTTACTTGATGGAATCAGTAAGCTGAATTCAAGTTACTATGGGAACTGTCTCGATAAAAGGCTGTGCATTCAGAATAGGCAGTGTTATTTGTCCTGGTTGGTCAAAAGACGAAGCATTTATTGTGAGAGACTGTTTTGTACAATCGATAAGAGCTCCGCTTCTGTTTGGGACCACAAAAGCCCGCATGCATCACGTGCTGCGACGCAGATTGACGTATAAGCCATACGCGAGTTGATGGGCGTCTATTTTGTAAAGATACGGATAGTCTCGCTAATTAATTGTTTAAATAATCATCCTCCGATAACGCTTCTAGCCCAGATAGGTATTATGCAGGTAATGAAATAGAACAGAGCCTGTGTTGTGTACGAATTCAGTTATTGTACCAAAAGCATTCTTCTTTATAAGGCACGGTAATGGACGTACACTTGTTTCACTGGATCGTGTTAATTGGCTTTGGATTTTGACTAATCACCCGAGTTCGGTTATCTTTGCCTGATTGGCTGTCCCCGACTACAGCAGATGCCGGGATTACACCGGTACCCTGAAAATTTGGGCCTGATCATAATTATGCGCATACACACACACACACACACACATATATATATATATATATATATATATATATATATATATATATATATANTCTCCTAGCACGGTGTCAGCACACAATTGATTGAGATGTGCTATCTCGCTTCTGATGTGTAAGTTGGCAGATTTGACGAGCGATACGCCCTTTCAGCCTTCGTAACCATTTCACCCTATGGGAGATGAATCGGTTTGGCTGTAGATGAATCCTTTCCTGAGGGTAGCACGCATCATAACAATAGTTGAGGTAGTTGGTAAGGTTTTCACAGAAGAGTGAAATATCAGGATCGAAGAGTTATTCTAAGTCCGTACCGCCCACTATGGATTTTAACTCTATCAATTTGGTCAGATGATTTTGTCGCAAACGTAACAAGTACAAGTAACAATGTTCTGAAGGGATATAATTGTGTAAAACCTCACATCAGATCTGTTGAAATCGCCAGCAACGATGAATACAGATGTGACAGATTTCTCCCGCATGATTGAATAGAATACATCCAGTAAGGTAGACAACTCACTAGGAGTACAGTCAGGAGTGATGTATAGGTTTGAAAAGATGATCGAAGAGAGAAAGGAGAAAGCGTGGTTCACATTCTACAGAAAGATAAGAAATGTTTTGTGTGCAGCGAGTAAATATGCATTTGGTGAAGTTACACCACGACCGGTGCACATAAGTGATGATGCCTCCACCTTTAATTTTCTTCCTGGAAGTCTATCTGCTCGAACTAAACGGAAGCCTTCGATCTGAACCAATTCGTCCTCGAGGGATTCTTGGAAAAGTAGCACGCAACTTTTGGAGTACTCACCGTAGTGAGTTAGAAGACCGATGTTCGATCGCTTAGAAAGAATTGAGCATACATTCGACGACAAAATGATCGGAAAACTAATGCTCTTCAGGTTTCGGTGCTCAAGTACAACGGGAATTGAACAATCGATGCAATTCCTCAAAGTCTCCCGGTATTTGGGCCACAAAAGCAATTTTACTGTTTCATTGAATCGCGCTTGCCTCCGAGCCGTTCTATTTGGAACAAATGAAATCACTCTCACCATCATGCGGGATATGATGGGATGTCGGTCTGGACTGCTTGTCTTGATTCGCTTAGGGATGTCAGAACCTTGGCAGCCGTTTGAAGATGCATGATCTCGACAGTCCTTGGCCAGGATCAATCAGGTTGAGCTAGTTGTAATGAGTCGGATTGATAGTCTGACAGTCACACTGTAATGTATCTTGCTATATATGTGCCGAGTAATCCAATGCCACAGTTAGCCAGGCTTCAGCTAGGTTACTCCACCCATCTTCCTCATTTCTGTATTGCCTCAGGTAGCCGTCGTATGGCTGCAATCCCCTTCTTGAGAATTTATTGTACATTTATAGAAAAGGAAGTAAAAAAACGTTTATTACTTGCAAATTTTGATGCTTGAGTTTAAGCAAAAATATTCGGATTTTACAAATTTCATTTCGTAATCAAATGGTAACGAATTCAGAAACACCAAATAATGCTCAGATAAAGTCTCCCAATAAGTCACTTCCTCATTGATGAACTAGAAGTATTGATCGCTTTTCAGCTTCAAAAGATGAATAGATGAAACAAGTCCAATTCGGCTAATACCGTAATATTTAATCACGGTGATTTGACGCATGTGGTTCAGTCACTGATTCTCACGGAGCATTCAAGTCGATTCACATCATACATGCTCCCAAAATGGGTAAATTTCGTCAGACTATGGAGTGAAATCACGCATATGCAATTTTGCAACAAATACAAACAGATCGATAAATACATAGCATCCCAAGGTATTTTGAACGAGAGTCTATGTGAGTCGACTACAGGTGAACGAGTTACCAAAATGCGCAACACCGTACGGAATATTACCATTCTTATAAGTGGATACCCTTGGTTGGAACCATTACCTAGGGTCACAATAGACATCGGAAGCTGGTCTAGGAAACGATTCAAATTGGCAGCAAAACACCGATAGACACTGATATGTGATCTAAGCATAAGCAACGGATTTCCTTAACTTCAGCTACTCTCCTGTACCCTCACAGAACGATTTCTACCGATGTTAACAAATATGACGTTGAACAAATGAAAACCTAACTGATATTAGACCGGATATACGATTTATCAACTGTATTTCTGTCATTTACCAACTTCTTGAACACGTGCATGTTTTCCTTAGGCTCAACATTTGCATGTTTCTTGATCTAACTATGAACTTCAACATAGTTAACCGCACGACACTGGCACTGCCCAAATGCAAAACCTATACCCAGGAGTTGTTTCTCTGCTTCAATTCCTGTACGCAAACAGCCGAAGTGAATTTTAAGATTATAACTATTTCGCTCGAGTTCTTTACAGGAGGGGGAATTCGTCAGGCTAAATTTCTATCTAATTTCTCTTCAACTTTGATTTTTTAAACAGTCCTGCCGTCGTGTGACGACCTCCGTGTGAATATGTTCCCAGGTGGCGTTTGATACGTTCTTGACTATATACGAACTACATTGTACTGCTGAGTACAGATCCAAGCAACTGTTACTCTTTTATTGATGGCTTGCCTGTAAGCGTAGCTATGTTCGCATGCGTTCTGCATCTTTAAACTGTAGATCGTTTCTACTGGATTGAGTGAATTTAGCTTCAAACCGGACTCTAATATTGGAAAGTATTAAAGAAAGCGGGACACTTTTGCTACACCTCGGATGATGTTTCGGCATGCACACGGAAGGCGTGGTCGCCATTTTTAAACTTGAGGCATCTATGGCGTCTTCACGACCTCCATCTGTTCGTTGATTGTTGAGGATGTGCTGTCCGGCTGGTAGGATAGGGAAACACAACAAAGAAAGATTATCACTGTCCGAAAACCGCAGTCTACACCACATTTCTCGCGTTTGGTGAAGCAACCGGGCAGGCAATGAAAACGTCAGGCAAAGGGTTTTAGGTTTTCCACACTAAATAAGTTCATTTTGTTTCCCAGGGAGATTCGCAGTGCAAAAGACTGAGTATCGACAGTGGTGGTGAAAGTCAACATTGGGGGGGGGACCTGAAGGTCACAGGTTTGATTCCCGCTATCACCGCTCTTCTCTCTCTTTACTGCGTGATCATAGAAGGTCTTTCATTGACGACAGCTTCTTCCAGAAACCTGACTGCGCAATCGGACAATCAGTCAATAAAAATGAAGTAAAACATACTTATTTTATTTAATATCCACATCCATCTGGGAGTGTACGTGTGCAACAGATCCACATTTAACTGGATCACCTGTATTCATAAAAAACTTGCCCACCTTACGCTAGTTTTATCCATGGACACCTCTGCGTTTCATTCCTTCACACGACAACTAATCGAGCATATTTACACCAGAAGGATGTATATGTCCACCCAAACGTATTGACGCGTTCAAATTTATGGGAACCTCGCCTACTACGGATCCGTTTGTGAATTGATCGCGCAACTAAATCAAACGGCAGCACGCACGCACCACGATACAACATCTAGGCAGCCAATCAGGAGTTAGATTCTGATCAATCTCGTGGACCCAATTGCAAGCAATCGGAATGCTGGAAGGCTATCTAACTAACCACACTGTTGCCGATTGGACAACGAAGATTTGCCCAGTGATTGACCAATAATTTTGATATTTATTTGCATCCTTCTCCGAAATGAATTATATGTATCCACAGCTCGGCTTGATTCTACATGATTTTGCACTATTCTGTCCGAATCCGAGTTTCATTACGTTTGCTATTACGAGCACCGCAGTTTGATAGTGTGCTCATGTTCGACAATAATCAGCTTTCTACTAGCCCGTCATTTGACGAGCCGATACAATGGACCTACTAAATAAAGAAGGTAATCGAAAAAGTAGTTTCTGCAACAGTGCTGATTCAGCTAACCAAGCCCATTTTTCAAAGGAAGTTTCACTACAATGTTTTCTATGCGTTGTATTCAAGCTTCCGAATTCATGATCTTCGACAAGAAATGGTGTTGCTTTTTTAAAACCTCTATCCCTTTTCGTAATTAACAAGGTTTTAATATCGATCGTTTTCTGGTGTTCTCGTTTTGGTGTAACGGGACGATGCATTTAACTTTGAGCGTGCGACTGTACATTCGTTCATCCCTGAGAGAGAGAATAAATGGACTGTTGCCTGAAATGAAATCGTACAAGAATCATTAACCACTTTATAACTCATTCAGCTTGATGGCTTTGTAATGGATGAAAATCGGGCTTCCAAATTAGTTGCAGTGTAATTCTAAGCTCTGTCCACAAAAAAACAAAAATGTTGCCTGAAAGCGATCAGGTTAGGTGCTGAACCTTCCATGATGACTGGATTTGTCGTAAAAATTGAAAAACTGCTACTTTCTGGCCTCGTGGAGGGTCTACCTCTACACTCATTATTATGATAGTGAAGCTTCTCCGTCAGGAGAATATATGTTAACAACCAATTCAGTGGACTCAATTTCACATTGGGAATGGATGTTTTACTTAACACAAACAATCAAATGAAACCCGACATCGACAGACCACTACGCACGTACTCTCTCTAGCTCGGTTTCTTTAAGGTGTGAACGAAACTCTCCGGATCCTTTCTGCCTCAGTCACATGTTCTCAAGACAAAACCTGTAGCAGACATAGGCCAAGTCAAAACATAATGCACTTAACTTGACCAATGGGTGAACCAATCTTCGGTGTGTTTCCCGCGTAAGCTTTGCGAGAAAAATGTTTCCTCGAAGGACCTGAGATTCAGAAAGATAAACAATCAGACCATTCAAATGTATTCACCCAAGTATTGGTTTTAATTCACGAGCCGGTTGTTCTCTGTAGGTTGGCAGTCTGGATAGATAGAGAACCGTTGAATTGCAATGCATTGTAGTGCGAAACTCCAACGGTTTGAATTTATTTCGGATTACTGATGTGGAAACGGAGCAATGAAGATAAGTGTGTGTATGGAAACTGTTGGACAGTATTGCTTTGCACAGATAGTCACATGATGAAAAGTAAGTGTTGACTGCAAATCGGACTGGCAATGAGTAAGAAATGTCAACTTAAATGGAAGTACACTGTGGTGAACGCTTGATTAAGCGGATTCCATGGAAGAGAAAATCTTAAAACATGTCTGAGAGCAGCAGGTCCAGTGGTACAATACCCAAGAGAAGATAAATCTTGATATCCCATGCACTGTTAAACAACAGCTGTTGCGAATGACAGCTTGAGGAATTTTTGAAGGAAAGAGACAAAAGACCAACAAGGACAAAACAAAAGTACATGCAATCTATCATTGGGGTCATCACTATGGTGATCTACTAAGGAAGCCCCCGGATAACAGAATCATTTGTGCATTATCCACCAGCCGGTCCGTGCTTTCTTTGATTTGTAATCTTCACTTCACCCATATTCCATTTTTTGCTCACATTTGGTATAGGCATACTAACTGGATAGAACAGTTTGACCAAAGGTTAGAAGAATACAAATCGGTCTAGTCAAACACGGGTAGCACGAGAACTATGCTCAGTGGAATTTCCGTACTATTCTCATAAGACGAGGACGAATCCAAATCGCCTACAAGTTCCCATCCAACCGATCAAAACGATTCATCTTTCACCAGTAGAATCGGTAACAATACAAATAGGATTGTTCAACCCGATGCAATCCTCGGAATCAACAGTCTAGCCTCGATATTTGTCAGCCCTGATATTCAGGACTTTAAATCGAATGTAGCCCCGAGATATCAACCAGAAGTGTGTTGTTTGACCCCAACCAGATTGTTTATCGTGTCTTCTCCTATGAACTTCTCAATGGGAATTTTCGCGTGCCGGAATCCTCTCTCATTCAATTCGATGCACGCTATCAAAACGGAATCGCAAACAGTGGAACACCTTGGTGAATTCGTTTCTCAGTTGGATGAATGAATACGCACAAACGCAGATTTGTGAACGTCCTCATTGACCCAATAGACTAGGCAAGTCGACCAAACAGATGTACACTGAATAGAGATTGACTTCGCCTTGATGTATCACCAAAACTTTGAATGATTCTGTTGAATCATTTCAGTGTTTCCTCCGCCAATACATTTTATTGAACACAAATCTTTTCGGTGCATGAAACAGTTGTTGACTTGTTTACCTAACCATTTGCTCACGGGTCATGGGGAAAAAATCATTGGAAAAAATTCACCTAACCCGTGATTAAACAATCCCAGAATGCTTCAAGGACTATTCTACCCCGTAATTTATTATTTCAGTGTCCCCCTCCATATTGATGATGTCAAGTTGTACTCACCTCCTTCTCCTCTATTGGACTCAGTCACTTTTGCCAATCAAGCTTCCTCCTCCTCTTCGCGATCTGAGGTGAGTCGAGAATCCAAACAAATGCGTTGGCTGTGAGAGCAGTTTTTCACGTCCTTCATCTTACAAACAACAATTACACATCGACAACGAATTCTGTCAGATTTAGTCGGTGATCTGTAAAATATGTTATTAGTCAGATTACGGAGGAAAATATTTCTTTGTCAACCCACATCCACCATTCAGTTGGGTAACTGTAGTGCTCATCATTTCGAATGCATAAGCATAGGTATTTTCGTGACCCACAATCAATTTATTTCTCCAGTTTTGCTTTATTACTTTCTGGTTATTTCCCATGACCTATTTAAACCAGATTTACACTTATACATAAATGTATGGCGATTAGTAGTAGCGTTCTTTCAAATGAGCTTTGATTTCTGATCACCATATTGATATGTTTATTTCTCTTAACAACTGGTTGCCTTTGTCCCTTCCTTCGACTCGCCGAAGCGCGCTACCAAACAGCACTATAGCTATTTTATGATTAAATAAATGGCAGATTCTGAAGGCTTAATAAATTCTGAATTTGAGGGTCTTCAACATGAGGACTTACATGCTGGTATATCAACAAGCGTGTCTTGCACGTACAATGAATTCTTTGGAAGTTGATGTCGCCTATATATCCGAGACTGGAATTCAGCAGTATGAGCTGCTTAAGTGTGCAGGTCTGTTCTCGAGGTATTTCCTTCTAACTGATAGATTGGATATCCGTTAATAGTTGTTTGTGCGCAAAGAGACTTCAGGATTTAGTTAGTTCACGAAAGGGAAGCAACACCAAAATATGTTTCTTCATCATTTCTGCACATACCGTAGCCAACTACAATCCCCATTCACCAAGGGACGAGCTTTACGATGAACTCACCGAACTCATTGGATTCAGCCGCAGCTCTGATATTATAGTATTGGCAGGTGATTTTAACAGGCAGACTGGAAAATTGAGCTTATTCAGAACCTGTCAAGATGGGGTCGTCGCTTCGCTCTGCAGAGTAACAAACAATGGTGATCGACCGCTGCCCTTCTGCACGGATAATC
>UZAN01041359.1:3872-27372 GCA_900618425.1 Echinostoma caproni | reverse complement strand
ATACACGACGAATTGTCATTTGAAATATAGAAAATGTTTCAGAAAAAGTAACTCGTGACAAATGTACTTTTGTTGAGACCATTGGAGTGGGCACGTTACAAAGGCTAAAAGTTGCACTGGAAAAATTCAGCCAAATTTCTATTATGGGCATTACTTATAAGCAGACGCTTTTCATGTCCCGTAGGTTTTTTACACGAATTGAACTGTAACAATGATGAATACATTCCATATGCTGTATTCGGTTGTGCTATGTGTGCTCATGGATGTCTGAATGTAATGTGTGTTAATGATTCGTTAAGTTTTACCTTGAAAGAATCAATCGTCGTGGCACAAACGACATAAGATGATAAGGAATTCCAGACAGTGCACACTCTGACAGTGAAGGAATGACGTCGGTAGTCGAGTCGAGATTTTTGGAGTAGTAACTTGAATGGATGTCCCAAAGATGAACGTTTGATGGCAACGCTAAAAGTGGGTGACAAGGGTCGTTTGGGTTGCGTAATATTTGGTACACTAAAATCAAGTCTCCAGGAATCCAACGATACTGAGCAGAGTATAGACCCAATGACTGCAGTCTCCCCATGTATGAATCATAATGGAGTCATTTGACCATCTTCGTGACGAGCCTTTGTGGACGCTCCAAAATCTTACGATCACGTTGTAACCATGGATTCCATGTTTGGATAACATACTCAATATGGGGTCGAATGTATGATGACAGCAGACGTGGGAATAAAAGTTATCCAAAACGACCAAAGACACGTTTAAGTAGATCGAAATGTTTGAGTGCTATTGATGACGGCCTGGCACAGTTGATAGAACAGCTCAGGTCTTCGTGGGCTATAACACCCAAGTCCTTCTCTGTTGATGCATGCAACAGTAGTTTGTATCCGAGGAAATAAGGAAATCGACCATGATGGCCTAGATAAATCAACTTGCATTTGGAGACCTTAAATTGTATGTCGTTCTCAACAGACCATTTGTGAGCTGCATTCAGTGTTTCTTGGAGTTCCAGCGAACCTTCACTTTCTGTCACTGTCCTCCAGATTTTGATGTCGTCTGCATTCGGTAAGTCGATTATGAACAAGAGAGAAAGTCGAGGACCAAGCACAGAACCCTGGGAGACTCCACGGAAAGCGGCAATAGGGGCGGACAGTGAATTAGAGAATCGAACCGACATGGCCCGCTTTTGGAGAAACGCGGCAATCCAATCACGCGCGAGGTCTCTGATACCAAAATTGTATAGTTTACGGAGCAGTATTTCGTGGTTCTCCCGATCGAATGCCTTGGAGAAGTCCAGGTAAACTGCATCTACTGCATCGCCTTTGCCCATTCATCGCGGACCAGGAGCAGATTGGTATTACATGACCTCTTTTCACGGAATCCATGCTGAGCTGGAGAAAGAAGGTCCTATTTATCTGTGTTCCTTCAAGCAACCGGCTACGATGGATTCCATGACTTTGGATAGAACGGGTAGGAGTATCGCCTGGTGGTAGTTGGCAGAATCACTGCGACAGCCGCCTTTGTAAATTGGAGAAATTGTCTTGTTTCCACGACTGAGGCAGCTCGATTGCATCAAACATTCTTTGGAAGAGAAAAGCTAGCGGCTCAAATATGTGATCCGCTGACGAAATAAGCTGTTGGGGATGTAGATTTTCTGCACCTAGAGTCGAATATTTACGTAGACCCAGAAGCTTTGATTTCACTCTGTCGGCATTAAAATTGAAGTTAGTCAGTGGTGGATTTGGAAGAAAGAGTATCCGACGAACTAGCCGCAGTCTCGCGTTGTTGGATGTGTCGAAGACTTGGGTATATTGGTTTTTCAGCATCTCAGCTGCTTCTTGGGTGTTGCTGACCACCTTCCCAAGGCAGCTGAGTGCACATGTTTGTATAGTAGCGACGGGTGGGAAATAAACTTCTGTGAGAGCGTTTCCTGGTACCTCAGCTTATCCTCCCGCACCAACTGGGTACAATGATTTCGTAATTGTAGATATTTACTCCAGGTGCTCTCAGTTGGAAATCGATTGTATTCTCGCTGAGATCAATCGCGGCTGCGAATCAGCGAATCTTGGACCTTTGATTTTCTGACAACCTTAGTAATTGAGGCGATCAAATTTGGAAGTCTGTCCGTGAAAGCTTGCCAGGTGATCAGTGGGTCACGTATGTCCCCAGGAGAGATCCAATGAGTGCAGTGAACCAAATTCTGCAGTCTCTGTATAGTCCGTGGCGAGACGTGTATTGTTTTGCGGAGTTCTTTTTATTGAAGCGTAACAGGCATATTTGAAAAGCAATACTGCGTGGTTACTATGTCCTAAAGAGGCGAGACGTCAATGGATTAGACCATAAGCTCTTCGTTGGTTAATACCAGATCCAGCATTGACGACATCTCCAAGTTCACAAAGCTCGTGGACTCCTTCACGTGGTTGTACAGCGAATGAGAGTCAATTAACTGTTTAAACTGACTTTGGAACGATGAGTGGGAGGTCATTGTTTGATTAAGATGCGGGCAGTTGAAGTCACCCATTATTAGAATATAACTAAATTTGGAAGATAGGACTTGTAAAATAGCTTGCAAAAGTATATCGTTTGCGACACCATGGATGAGGGAGAACGAATGACCACTTCAATAAGACAGTCATTGTGCTTCGACAGTTTCAGTCTGCATCAAATTGTGTCAGGGCTAAAACAGGAGAATTAACTGCATCGCACTGGAGATCGCTTCGATGGTAAAGTAGAAAACTACCCCCACGTGTTGGACTATCGCGTCTGTGAAGAGACATGCACAACCCAGAGTCGAGAATGCCAACCGCCAACCAAGTTTTGGTAACAGTAATGATATCCCACTGGCTGGATTGGAAACGTAACCCCAGTTCGGAGAACTTACTGCGGAGACCTTGGGCAGTAGTATAGCAACAGGTTAAATGTTTTTGGTGTAAAAGTCCCTTTAGGTGAGAACTAGATTCATTACTGACCCTGTCATGGTCGGCTAACATTATCTGGGGAAGGGAGCCCTGGTACTCTGATGCCCCAATTGTGGAGGGGAGCTTGAAGCATGAGTCGATTGTGCATTTGCACCGTTATCACGCAGTGGGATTTCTCATACTACAGTCTTAATCATGGGTTTAAGGCGCAGTTCTGGTTGTCCTTTTTTCTTGTTTATTTTCCAAGATTGAAGTACCGTGGTAGTCATTTCTGGTGTACCGAAGATGACCTTCATTATCTTCGGGCCGTTACCGCAATAATTTGATGAGCAAGTAAGACGACCGATTGATGCGGTAAAAACATCCTGGCAGTTTATGAAGTTTATTAGGTGAACAGCTTCATACGAAGATACCGTAACGTAACAAGGTCTTCAATGTGATAGTTGTGACAAACTGGGTAGGCTTGCCAATCGCCGATGTGAAACAGCTATGATTTGAATCGAACGCAACAGTATTAGAAACCCTTCTTTCAATCACCAGCTTTAGTGAGACCGAATCGATACAAGCGTACCAATGCACCCCCCGTCTGTGAATCCAACGACTAATTGATCATTGTTCAAAACAAACGGGTTTAATAACTCGTCTCTCAATTACTCTTCCGTTCAAACTAACCAATCAATTATGTGAGTTCGCCTTTTTGAACGGTGTGTTCAGAACAAAGTAGTCTGGCGCACAAATGACAATGAATAAAGCAAGCGACTAATTTTCATCATTTCGTCACGACCCGAAAATGGCTGTGTGAGAAGAACACGCATCCATTGTGCTCAATCGATCGCATTTTGTGAAAAATGGAATTGGATTCAATTCATTCATCATCCTAGACTCACGCGACACTCATTTGGAATTGCCATGTTTAAAGAAAAAAGTTCAACAATGGTTAGGATTGTATGAAAAAGCCTAATTGATCAGTACATTGCGGTGCGTTCATGGTCTAAGCTAGACAACCAGCTAGTAGTAAATTCACTGTCAAGTTATCGATTACATGCGCCGTCTTTAGTATTCACATATGGAAACTTTGCCTTTGAATTATATGGTTTTGGCCGCCTTGTCAGAAGAAATTTCTCATGATTGCAGTCAACAGTTTGAAGTCATTCGGAATATTTAAGAGTTTACTCGGAGAATATTACAGTCAGGGTACATAACCAAATGACTGTGTATTTCACAATCTGAGTATAGTCTTGAAAAAGTGAACAGAACATTCTCGGTGAATAGATGAATAGTTAGGTTGACACTACAAACAGTTACACTTACAAGAGCAGCTTCACAATGGTAAAGCTGTTAGTCGATCGATCATTCAGGGAATGCATAACCAATCAGTGTTTACTACACCACTTAGAACCAGATGTTAAACATCTTTTGAAGGTTGACTCGAAAGTAACTGTATCTAATTTGTCCCTTTGATGTCACGTGAGTAGATGATCTAATCAACATTTGTAATTATCGTCATCCCTCGGTTAATTATTGGCCAAATGCAAACATTGCTTTGAATTACTACTTACCAACCTGGGTAAGAAAGATTTCGATATTGATCGGAATTCGTATTGTATACCGGAACACTGAACAAGTTAATTGGATTACATATAAAATTCCATCACAAACAGTTCCTAGATTGAAGTATTTGTAAAGATGGGTACAGACATGCTAAAACAGTTCAATGGTCCGGTGGAACCCGGTTATGATTCCCTCGGTGAGTTGCTGGGCTCGCACTGCGGATGATACACAAGGAGATCGAGGGAAATGTACACTTTTTTACGCTACAAAGTGTATTCCATGACATGATCGAATCCGTCTCTGATCATTGTTCATGGGCAGCCAAATACCGAATGCTTTCAACTGAGTCATAACCCAGGGATACTTCTTTTAATATTAACAAGATTCATTATCCACAAATCGTTTGAGCAGAGTGATGATGCATTGCATGTAACAATATTTCTATTGCAGTAACGATTAAACATAAGAGAATAACCACGGGTGAAACGGCTGTTTAAGAATTGTCTTGGTTCAAAATATTTTGTATTGGATGCAGTAAAAGAGTGCAACAATGTTATCTCGTACCCATGAAATTTATTCGCAATAAGCCTTGGATGAGCTTAAATTCTTTATGGGGATCTGAAGTTACATTACAGAAGGCAACCGCATGACATGCTCCTCTCCCCCCCCCATAGAAATTTATATTGAGTTCAAGGTCATGTGTGAGCTTGTGATGGTCTATAACAGAATCCGGTGTGGCTGCAGTTGCAAAATGACAGATGGCACAAAAGAGAGAAGTGAGATCACAGCAAGATTCCCAGTTTTATATTCCAGGCCACTTTCCATCACATATTTCGCACTAACGTGTGAATTACACAAGTAGGGTGTCAATTTATCCAGGAGAACTGTGGATACCTTAGTAATAACCACGTGATCAACACAGTAACATAGGTCAAGTTAAAGAAGACTTAATGTTTTGGTAGACAGCTTCCAGTCTGGTCAGCTCATTTCAGGAATTGGCTTATTCATTCCAAGGAACGAATTTTTAGTTCAATGCACACCACGAATCATTTATTATCGCATACATTCACACTGAATAACTAGAGTAGAACGTCATAAATTTAAGATATAACTATAGCGTGAGAATGTGAAAATGAATTTCATTTAGCGTAGGGTTTGTAAAGGGTTGTCTTCTACTGGTATTTTCTGTGCCAGAAATCTATGAAGCTATGAAGAAATGGGATAACAGATAAAAGGTATACTTATATTGGAACCTGATTGGGGAAATGGATACACATTTTTTGAGGTTGGTGTGTAATCGGCGAGTGAGGTCTGATAGAATATTATTGAAAAAGTTATCGCAAGAGGTAAAATGTTTGTCAGCGATAAAGTTGAGTAAGTGTAAATAGGGAATACCGCTCTGCCATAGAATGATCTTAATGGACCGACGGAGAATCACATCGTCCCAGACTGGCAAATAAATCGAGGGAGCATTAAACGAGGTGAGTCACAACACAAAAATTTTCAAAACAAATGAGCAAATACAATGGAACTTTTAAAGATTGCAAGCGGGAGATAAAGGACCAAAATCGCCGAATATTCCCAAAAGTGAAATTTAAATATGAATTCCATGTGGGATCGTGGCAGATACTACCGCCAAGATATTGATCGCAAAGAGCGTACTGCCGGAAAATTCTGGTTACCAACATCGAGTATAGGGTAATTTCTTTTGAACGAATGTAAGCGCCCCCCGTTGGCTGGTAAGAAGGCGACATCTCTGCATTTAGAGGTATTAGCAGATGAAGTGGAGTACGAAGACCATGTGCTCAAAGCAAATAAATTAGCTTGAAGCTGTGAGAAACGGAAGTCACTTTGAAATCCGGAACCAGTGGTGAAATCACCAGCTTTTTTATTAGGTTGGTGGGTAGGTCACGAATAGGGAAAGGAAAAGTAAAGAGGGTCAGTATTGCTCCTTGGAGTACCCTAAAAATTACCGGTAGTGGGTCAGAAGTTTGTACAAGAAACTTAGGAAAGTGTATTCTACCGGTAAACGAATTCTGGACCAAAGACAGAATTGTAAGGGCCAATCCAGCATCATTAAGTAGAAAAATAGATCCGGTCCTGTCGATAAAATCGAAGGCATTATTAAAATCAACGAAACACACACAAAATGCATTCTCATACCTATTTAGGGATTGCAAAACTGAGGTGGATCGTCCTTTACAATAAGTGAAGTATCTCTGATCTAACCGTCCAGTGTCAGGACTACTGTATTTACATATTCATTTGTCCGAGAATTTTAAGTAGTACTAAAGTGAAGGCGATTATTCAGAATTCTCCAGCTTCGTTTTTTGCAACTGGTGTGATATGTGCTGTTGTCCAGCGCAAAACCACGAATAACCTATTGGCGCCTTATGTGGTTTGGCAGTTCAAGTCCCCGGACTTAGGTTGCCGGTTTCCATGAATGAATAGTAGGTCCTGGTGACTATGAGGTTTAATTCTTCAAATGTTCATCACACAGCGGTGTGCAATAAAAACCAGGTTTTTACTAATTCTCCCAAAGGTGAATGCAGTGATTGGTGGCGGTTGTGATTCCGCCCGTCCGTCAGTCCTGTTCTTCATCCGACGTGCGCAGTTTACCGCCCTCAGAAATTTGAGATTTCTTAGCCAATCTATACACATTGTGATTTTCACTCTCTTGTGACTGTGGTGTGCGTGGCTGAGCACGTCCTGCTGTCCCTAGGACTCTCTTCAGGTTATAGCCTCAACTTAGAGGCATTGCACCCAGTAGCCCAGACACCCGCAAAATTAATACATAGAAAAAAGTAACGCACAACTGGATGCTGATCACATTGTGTATTTGTGTCCTAGTCGTTGTATCCGTCTGGTGCGTTTCTGCTGGGTGAACTGATCTATTTAAAAAAGTAGGTTTCAGTAAACCATAACTTTGAATCCATTATTTGTGTTTATAGAAAAGTGAACTTATCATCGTGCTTAAGTAGGGAAAGTTTAGCAGTTTGTCTTTCGTAGATCGAACTCTTAGAATACAGCGGGTAAACAATTACTGTAAATCGAGAGAATCGAGATTACTTGGTGCTTCTGAGAGTGAACTGCAATAAACTTATGAATTCCTCTGTTACTGCTTTCACCATGTTTACGAACAGCGGTTTCTTTTGTATAAAAGCATGATGAAGGAAAACTGATGCGGATTTTGCCTCAGATTCGATGTTTGTAAGAGGCTTAGGAGGCACTAATTCCTTTCAAACAATTGATTCCTAATGTAATACATTGACGACAAAATGTACAACAGGTCGCATGTTTAAATTTACTCCCGATATTTTAGTAAAACTAAGTAGAAAACCCTTCAATTGTAACAGATCATGGAAGTCGATAATTTCGCCTTCATCATTAGTGAAACTTCATGTTTGCTGAAAATGGTCACGGAGCAAAATGTCTCAAACAGATCTGGTTCAATATCTCACGCCCATTCACACGAACTCTACACTTGCATGCACTTGACCGATTGAACTAAGAAAGCTCTTCTGCAGAAAAAGCTACAGATTTTTTTGATCGGTCACACCAAAAAAGGGATGCATTTGACAAAATGTAGCTGGAACAAATTAGACAAAAACTCGCGACGCATGCGTATCAGATGTTTCGTAAAGGTGTAAACAATTCGCATCATATCACTCACATTCACGATCTCCGCTAATCCACCCAAGTGTTTTGACGAGTATCGTCCTACTGTATTGCACAGAACTGTCTGCGATCATCTCTCAAGTTATTCAGGGAACAAATTTATTCAGGGAACAAATAACCTCGAGTAATCCGAATGCACAACCAAATCCCTGATGACAGATCGTTTGGCGAGCCACCGATACAATCAGCCTTCGATTGGTTCATCTAACTCATACTTTAGAGTAAAAGAGATTCCTCGGAAATCGAAGACTATGACAAATGAATACCATTCTCAAATTTTAATGGACTGTCTGATAGGTTTAATAAAACAAATCAAAATGAAAATCCATAAAGTGTTGCTCATTAAACATCCTTGAAACTTGCGTGGGTTAGAAGTCGGCGAAGTGAGTTACTCCAAAGTACTTACTGGATGCACTGTAAATTCTAAGCACAGGAAATGCCTCGGAACAATTCCAAGTTCATTTCTGAGAAGTTGGTGGCGAAAATTCACTGTATTGTTGAACAAGTGAACTGAGTCATATCTTTTTCGTTAAAATAATGCCATAATTCACACACCCAGTTCTCATCGATGCATTTCTGTCACATTCGTTCATCCGCTCATTTTCTCTCATCTCCTCTCACAAACTTGTATAAGTAAAGTGTATTGTCTCCGAACTTGCATACCTATCAACTAACAAAAATGTCTTTTTTATCTACACCTTTTCCCATCAAGCATTAGCCAAAACCCGCAATCCCTTAGACAAAACCCGAAATGGTTTAGCCAAAACCCACATTCCTTCAGCCTTGACCTACATTCCTTTAGCCAAAACCCACAATCCTATAGCCAAAACCCGCAATGCTGTAGCCACGACCCGCAGTTCTTTAGCCTCGACGCACACCCTTTGGTCACACCGCTGTAGGTGAGTCAGAACAAAAACTATCGGTATATTCTGAGGTCAACGAATGTTGAAAAAAAATTTATACCTTACAAATTTTCATATTGCAAAGCTTGATTAATAAATGAGAAGGTGTGATGATCGTATGCTGCGCAGTTGACTGTAGTAACGGTATCAAATGCCGCACCACATAGTGATTGGAGTAGGTTTAGACGATGTGCCCGTATCGTCAAACCATTTGGTACAACTCGTATGGCTTCAGTGTGTTCAGTGAACCAGTTTTTAATGTACCAAATGATAAGGGAATTAAAAGATCTTTTAATTTTCTTTTTGCCTCTCACTTTGACCTGCCCTTAAATCACCCTTTTTTATCTAACGATTGAGAAGACTGATCGTATCCGAATGGTATTGTGTACAATCACAAAATATCGCTTTCAATGTATAGATTAGATCAGTTGTTTCTCTGTAACACGTTCAAATATAAGCGAAATAGATGACTAATTTGAAATTGATCAATTGACCGATAGGGCAGAAAACAGTTAGTTGACGCGATGAATGGTATAAGTGATCCGTCTGAACACTTTTCCACAATGAAGCGACTAATGTCACCACTGATAGGTGACCTCATCCACAAGATAAAAAATCAATTTTGGTCCAAAACGGATCATTTGGAAGTGGAATTTGTGTTGTAACTCACTTGCTGTGGTGCACACCATCATCAGCATCACACAAACACGTACATCCAGTAACATTGACCGCATGCGTTAATGCATGACTAGACGTTGGAAACCTTGACCGAGAACGATTGCACACGTGCTCACCGTTATACCTGTATGGCATTGATCGATGTTTTTTCAATCCTAATGTGCAATAATAGGGTTTGCAGTGAGAGATAGACTACATGATGATATTTATGTCACTACCTGATTTTTCACGAAGATTCTCCCAAATAGTGTGACCATTAGGGTTGGAACATTATAAATTAACTGTTATTTTCACATTTATTTATCTCATAGAAAGGTGATAGGTAAAGAATCCGAGCAAAGTGAAGTAACTGACCTATTTGCTGGAGATTCAATGTTTTCCATGCCGTTTTGCAGATCACCAACGAAACGGGTGAAAATAACTCTCGTGTGCTCCTTCCCCAGCCTCCTCTCGTGCACCCGATTTATCGCCATGTTTGCACTTTTTGTTGTACATTATCTTATCTGCGGTACCCCAACTGCTCGCGGTTAGTTATTCGGTTAGCAGATTTAACTATTTCAGGAATCTACTGCTTTAGATAATGCAAACTACCATACTTTATTGTTGAAATAATCTCAATTTTTATATACCACAATCGTGTTGATATTTTGATCGTGTATTTGAACCATTCTGCGTTACACCTGTATCGTAATGTTACTAATTCTTATGTACCTATAAGGACACGTACGCGTTAGATTGGGTATTCTTTTAGCAGGACAGTAATGCGACCGATTTCTTCAACGCATCCACACACACTTGTGAACTGTCATTCGGGATTGCGGTTTAGTCCAGTTTTGCGCAACTGAAACATCCCAATAGGTAAATAATTCTACTTAGAAACAATTCTTTAAACCGACTGCAATTTTAAATACTTCTTTCTACTACTTGAAATTTCATTGCCCGAATAAGACAGATTGTGAGCAACGGGAAGTTGCTGATTTTTTTCAATAAAACTGACACATTATTCGTTCGTGCACTCAATCAAACCAGCACTCTGAAGCGATCTGCAGTGATGTAAAGGCCACGGTCTATACATGAGGCATTGACGAGTTTGATAAAATAAAAGTGCAATTGAAACAGCCACACTCGAATCGGGTTAGAGAAACTTCCAAAATATGCCCCCGGATGGCAGTGACGTGACCCGGGGGTTCGTCCTTATCTGGTCGTTTCGACTTCAGGTTGATAGATTAAATCTAGCGCAGATGATCAGTTCAATACATTTGAACTGCAAAATAACGCGCGAATGCGTGTCTCGTGAGGGGTGATAATCTAACTACAATAAATCAACAGTTTCACCGGACATCGGCGGTTCATACAGCACTGAGGTCATGTGGGGTCGTGAGTTTTTGACGTGTCCATGGGCAAGATAATGTGTCTTTCCCGACCGCTTTCGCCTGACCGATCGTTGAGATTACGAGTGCTAGCCGTCGGCTTTTGCCTAACGGCATCGTTATCTACCGGGACCTATTCAGAGGTGCCCTTTCTCCTTCGTTACAATGGCTACGAGCACCGTGGACGGTTCGGATACTAATAACTCATCACCATCATTCAAGGTTTTGCGTTATAGGACAGAAATTCAAAAATATTCTAAATTGAGTCCGGATTCAAACTTGGAAGTCATGTAGAAAGTATACAATTTAATGCTATGTAGAATGTGAGTGAGTGGATAAAATAGTCTCTTGAAGCAGTTTTAGTGGTGCATTGGATATACAAATCCTATATTACTCTGTCAATTCATTCTCCTGATTGTACTGCGAGGGAATTTTGTCTCTCATTCACTCAACATCCACTTCTCAAAAATTATCAAAATCCGCTCCAGTATCCAGTTTGCTGACAGTGGAAGCATAAAACAAAAATAATGCAATCACTGAAGCTTGCCAATTAATCCTCGGAATGAAACTAATGAGCGAAAATGAAAATAAACAATAACTCGGGCCAACTATCAATTTGTTAGTCCAATGCTCATATTACGAGCAGTCGAAGGGCGCTCATGTCAGACTTGATTGTTGGCATTAGAGACAAGTTCAGTAGCCAGATCAAATTAAATTCGGTTTTACTCGATGGATAACCTCGAGCATTTCAGCATCAAAACTACATTGGAGGGAAGGGGTTTGGATGAACATAATACAATACTCGATATCAGGTTATGCCTCTTCATTTCTCATTGGAAAGTGAATTTTTATACTTTTCTTTCACCGTTTTCGAACATGTCATAAATACGAAAAAGATAACATTCTTCGTTTGCCTTACGACGAGAAAAATGCCTGGAATTCTTTTGTCTAATACACAGGTCCTTTTGTAATTTTTAAAATTGAGGAGAATCTCGCAGATCAGTGTACTAAGCAAGTCAGCCCTAGTGTGCTGCTGTCGATCATCACATTGTACCTTTCCCCAAAACATGAAATCCTAGGCTCTTTACACTTTTGTTCTCTTATCATATCGGGGATACTCCTTACTTCTTATTTCCACATTACGTAATTCTTTTGGTGTGCTTCATTAACCCATTTTCTATTTCGTTACCTATCCATACCCATTTTTATTAATTTCTGCTTTTATTTAGATGAACTACACCCTTATTTCATACTACACAACCATTCCAACTTCCTTCCTTTCGCGATAAATCGGTAACTATTTCACTGTTAGCAACTCCTCGTTCTGACTGTATATAACAGGACATACTTCGACGGACTGCAAATATTCAGGCTTTACTAGTTTCAGTACCGTCGAGTTCGGGGCAACCTAATCATGATATACCACATACTGTATGAAGCTCACAATTCTTGCCTTTCTGTGTTGACTTTATCTCAAAATAGTCATCCCACGGGGCATCCAATGAAGTTGGGGGCTCAGAAGAGTCACCTAGATTGCCGGCATCACTCGTTTGCGGTCAGAGTGTGCGGTGTATGGGATTCGTTTCGATCTCATATTGTGTGCACTCTTGCGGTTGAATTGCTCAAATTGCAACTTGATAAAGCATTGGGACGTCCAACATTTCAATCAGTGTGATTAATCATCGGTATTGGGATTATTTTCATTTGTCAAGTTGTCCTAAATATTCTGTAAATCCCTATGGGGCATGATAGGCGTTAGCCTTTTAAAATCGCCCATAATGAAACTTTGAAGTTTGCAATCCCAATCCTCCCTCCTCGTACACACATCTCCAAATGACTTTGTTAATGACTTAATAATTAACGTTTTTTTCCGCTTGAACAAAGGTGATTATGTGAATACCCATACATGCCATTCCTTTCATAACATTCCAACCTATTTATTGTGCGCAGACAGAGCTGACTGAGAGCAGACAAAATTTATGAAATATATCATTTCTGCTCATATCATGTTAGTTGTTCTTTTCAAATGCATGCAACTATTTTTGGAAATTGTCATGAGTGAATGCGAAAAATTTCCCATTTTTGAACTGCCCAAACGCAATGATCTCGATGCTAGATCCTCGATTGCATAATGTCGTGTTTAAGGTAAGTCAATCGAATTCGAGCTCAACAGGCAGTCAAAGAGAAGCGTGTGTAACCGGAGTGGGGAAAGAACTTACCTATCGTATGAAACTCATTAAGATTTAAGGATAAACTGGTAGACATGGAAACACTATATATATGTATATATATATGAAGAGAGAATAGGGACATAAAATGGGTTACAAAAAATTATTGTATCTTTTCGATCGAAACTATGGCTCATTATCCAACGTAAATGAAATAAATGCGATAATAGGATTATCGTCTTTCCGTACGCCGATGTGCTGTTGGTATGTCCATGAATTCACCAATCGTCACCAGTTTTACCAGCGTAAGGCAATGTTATTTTACCTTCACGTGTCGGTTGAGTGAAGTTATCGAGTGTCAAGCCTCAAGAATAAACCGATGCCCCTCTTCTCAGCTGATGTCACTACCTTTGCTTTATCGATCGTGATCTTGTGACCCGTTTGTGTACAGTGATTCCGGATTTATGACCTCGGCTCTGCTCGTGTAAGTGAGTGCGTAATTGTTCACCTGCTTGACCTAAGTGATGTTGGCTGCAGGCTAGCCACGGGATTGTGTATGCTACACCTGTTAGATCCAGTCCTTGCCTTGAAAAACGAACGATCTCACGACTGCCGAAGTCCGCTTGCGGTGGCTTCCAAAGTGTCATGTGCGTAGAATGATTTCAATCTCCTCTACTGTATGTGGCGGTTATTTCTACCCCGAATGAACGCGGTAATTAAACTCCTGGGGTGTGTTGGATAAGAACGGTTGGGAGAGTACTGTATAGGTGTCGTTCTTGTCCCAATAGCTCCGGCCCCACGCAATGTGATGGGTGGAATAGAGTTCAAACATAACCAGTCAGATGACATAGGAGGCAGTTGCTGTCTTACTTTAGGGCTCGAGCTGTCTTGGGCGATTGAGGACAGACTCTATTCTTCCTCCTGGTTGTCGCATAATTTACCCATCGAGGAAAGTTAGCCATTTTCGGTCGCTCTAATGTGAAATTGATATCAGTTACTTGTTCAGAGTATTGCAAATGTGTTGTCCACATTTAGCATCCGGGATGTGGGATTTGAAATTCCCTGCCTTCGAGTTGCTTCAAAACCACATCCACAAGATGGAATTGGAGTGACGAAGATATATATATATAAATAAAATAACCTCAATTGCAACACAGGGTAAATTTGTTGAGACAGCTCTTTCAGAACCAGTCCATTGAAGAATCAATACTATTATTCGATGTTTTGTAGATGGGTTAGATGTTACTAACCGCAACAAACGCGACGTAATCGTCTTTATTGAATATTTTACAATAAGTAGTATATGAATGACCGAACAGAATTTTGGTTCCTCTCCTCTGGTAGACATCATTATCACTGGCAATGTGATCATGAGCCACTGGCTTTAACTGAGTCAATAGTAGTATTTGAATTTCTATCCCAGTCCACTTCTTTTTGTGGAGAATGCTGAAATCCGGATAGTTTTATGCGCCCATGACAAACGGATACACAGTACAGTAAGTCTCTGATATACGCCAACTCAATAAATGACGTAAATCATAATCGTGACCTTGATGTTGGATGGATATTTCAGGTGCTTATTTGCTGCATAAAACACCTATTTGGACTGGTCAGAACACAGTTTCATGTTGCATCTATAGTGACTTAGACACACACACACATACACACACATACACACACACATATATATATATATAAATGTATATATACATTAAAGCTATTGCTTAATTAAAAGAGTTGAAAACTGCGAAGAAATACAAACATGGAAACACCAGCAATTATCCGCGTTATTTTGACACGAAAGGGATATTCGGAACAGGTCTAGCATTTCCGCTTCACCTGAAACATTGGAATTACAAGTAAATGCGCCCAACGAATTTAACCCCAAATGGCAAGGCATATTGGCGGTTTGATAATCACGAATGCTACCGAGCTTGTCTCTAGCGGAGAACCATTTCATTCGGTGTGAATAAATTTCTGGGTAAACAGATAACACAACTGTAACCAAGCGGTGGACATGCACATTTTGATTAAATCTATGCGGTATTTGGAAATTATAGTCATTCTTTCAATCAATAATGTCATTCCAATACACGCTGTTAAATCATCGCGATATCCATGTGAAGAACCCTGTTTGAATTCACATGTTTTCCCCCTTACATTTATCATCCTCCACTCGTTCGATCTTGAACCGCATACGAAATACTTTTCCCCTCGTCCCACGTATCTGTTTCTCTTAGCTGACTACGCATCCAGTGTTTGACTACTTCTCGCATCATCCATTGGCCATACGCTTCTTATGCGCGATGAAATTCTATGCACTTTTGTCTGTACGTCGCCCCGGGTGATCGTAGTCAGCCGTTTGTTGATCCCCTACTCGTCACCACCCTGGTAACATGCTTTTCCGTACACCGTCTGACCCCTGACTTCTTCGTCAGATGCTTGACTTTGAGATTGCTCTCTATTGGTCGCTTCTCATGTTTTCCTCTTAGACGTACTTAACCGGATCTGAATTAGTCATGGACTGTATCTCACCCTTTTGTCTGTCAATATTTCGTACACTTCCATTTGGACCAACAGCGATGAGCAGTGGTCCATTACATTGGTTATACCTCCACCCAGTCCTCTTTTATTGTTGCTCCCTCGCTGTTTATACATTCCTCGTCCGCTGGTTACGAGAAGTGGTTTATCGTTTGAACTATTTGAATTCGCGGCTATCCTGTTTAGTTTTCGGCCCCATTGTTCGAGTGATTTATACAGCCCGTGTTGAGGTATGTTCTATTGGCACCGATGTTTGATTTACTTGCTTGCTAATATAGAATCGCATTTGTTCGGAATTCAATTGGTTGTTTTCGCTTGGGTTCGCTTTCCATCGGGTGCGTACCTCTATCGACAGAATCGGGGTTGTCCTACCCAACGGGCAATCGGTGTCCGTTGCACACATTCGCTGCTGTGCAAACGGAGAAATTTTATAAGAAAGAAAAGGACCGTTTGGTAAGATTCTCGGTGATTATGCCATTGAATGATTCGGCTTTGGTCACCTAGATACTGACAAACACACACAAACAGTCACGCCCTAGTTCGTGAGTTCGGCTTATCCATTTATCCTTCAACAACTCACCCAATCTGACCGATAGCGGTCAACCACCGTGTGATTCGTGTACTCACGACTACTCCTCGATCGAGCAGTAGTAAAAATTTAGACGTCTATAAATGATTAGGAATGAGCAGTTCAGACGGATACCTCAACCAAATGTTAATCGTTCCACAGAAGCTTATCCACACAGTACCTTAATTTGCTTATCTATACTTCGGTTCATTTTCAATTAAAAGGCATAGAGATAATAACAGAGCAATAGGCGACCTGTTTAAAGTTCAAAGCACCAATCAGTAATCAAACGAAACAGCTGTTATCCCCTACCCAAGACTGATCGTTGTTGTATTTTTCTTGCTCTGCTTCAGAATTTCTCTGTCAACCCATGGCTACTTTGGCACCGTATTTGTGAAGACTGGTGTTGTATATGTGTATATTTGAAGTCGACGTGGTTTCTTCCATTCAACCAACGCAAGCCAGCGACAGCAGTGTCACAAAGACAAAATGGAACAAGTGGGGGTTTATTTTTCATCCCATGAAATGGCTAACATTGGCAAGCAAGGATGATTCACACTGCTACCAGCTGAAGGGTATTTGGCAATGATAGAATCTATTCTTCCACATCGAGGCCGCGTGTGCTGTTATTTTCTCATTCACTCGTTCTACATTTTCATTCTATTCTATGCATTGGTAATATCTGTGGTACAATGTGACACTTGTCCGTAGAACATTTCGCAATGGATTGACAACTTTCTCACCAGCATAGCTTTGTCACACATTATCGAGTTTAACAGCTTTGTGAACGTGTTCGAAGTTCTGTAGGGCATTCGTAATGTTTGCAATCGGTAATCGAGGCGGTTTGGATATCGTGTTCTGAACGCAGAGCGCGTTTATCTCCGCAATCACGACTTTTATGTTCCGAAATCGTGCATGCTTATCATTGAGTCCTCCGGCCTCTGGCTCACATTAGACGAAAACCTGTACTGACTAATGGACAGGATTTATGATCAAAGAGATATTCATTCACATCCGATGTATACATGGAGCTGAATATTAAAGTTTTCCGATTTTATTTTCCCGACCCCAACCCAACCTCGTGGAAGAAGCCGTGTTGTAGTTGGTGAGATCTGCCATGACAGCGAGTCACTGTGAACGGGCTCATTCTCTACCTCGAGATTTTCCTCCCCCATTTATCGATTCATGTGAAGTCATTCCCATATGTGCAATCCGTATACAAGCCTCAGGTCTGAATGGATGTAATTTCGAGCTCCGTTTTCCGAATTAGTTGTTTTGAATTCTTCAAAAGTGATTGTATCAACTAACTCACCGTGATGAGGAAAACTGAATTAGAACACTGGATCCCCTTTATACATCGCATCAGGACCGAAATAAGATACATGTCGCGAGGTGTTAACACCTTAATCGCTGACGAAATCAAACAGGCACATATATAGCACACTGGGTTGGTATATCCCCTAGTGACCGAACGGGTACAATTAGGCAAGAGCTATTCAAATTAACTCCACTTTAGGTAAACTGATTTTAAAATAACTTTTAAATGCACAAAATGGTTTCATGTAATCGAAGCAATAACGCATCGCTAATTCCCAAGAGGTTTGTATTGCGGTTACGCAATAAGAGTTTCAAAGAGGAAGCGGGATCAATGATGTTTTTTGCCATAGATGACTCCGGGTTTCTTGTGACCGCTGACCATCTGACTTAGGTTGCATCATCGACTTCATCAACCAGTTTTGAATATGATGAACCATTCAGTGTGATAATTGGCTTTTGGTTCTGCTCATGTATGCGTCACCACAACTGGAACTGAACTGGTATACAATGTGTGAAAATAACTGGACTATCAACCCTGTTTACGCTTAACCAAATCCACTCCACAGGTATAGACAATAAGTCGAAGTGGAGCAGCTGGGAATGTGCAGTTTTGAGCTGACTTTGATTTTTGGGGCACATGGTTCATAAGGAGATCACCCTGAAAGATACTCCGACGTAGAAGGCTTTTGGGGGAACAGCAGATGATGGGTTTCCTTTTTGATATTGTTTACTTTGAATATCAATGAATGAAGCTACAGGTGAAAAACTAGAGAACTGTAGGTACTTACCGCTCTCTGCTGTTTATGGGGAATAGAATGTGGTAACGTACCATCCAAACGCCTCATAATTCTAATATCCAAAAATTCCAAGGAATCATTGGATGGGATGCAGAAAGATATGGATGAGAAGTTATCAATCAGAATAGACCATTCTGTGTTGTGCTTGGAAAACTGAATTTATCAAAATCATGTTACTTAGAAGAAAATGGACGAGAACAGTAGTGCATTTGTTTCACTATCCATTCAGGTCTATCCTCGATCATCTGCTAAAAAGCATCATAATTTAAACAGTTCACCGAACCTTGAAGTTTGTTCGGAGGATTCCATTGGGTTCTGGGGAAAATTGGTCCTGTAGAAAGCCAATATGTCAAATGGTGGATCCCACGTGCCTCCGTACGTCGGGTGGGAGTGCTAAATAGGGAAAGACCAGTGTTATTAATGTGTCTTCTTAGCTCAGTTAGTACAGAGTGCATTGTACAATATAGCAGATGCGGTCCCCGTGTGAATGTTGGACTCCCATCGATACGTTTGATCTTTTCACAATCCAAACGACAACCGAATGATGTGAAACATCCTTGTACCTTCCTTCATTTCATGAACTGAATCAGACATGTGTGGACAGAATTGACATTGACCATCTGCTTCGCGAGTTCTCCTTCAGCCGTGAAAGCACGTTCATATATTCATGTCAATCAAAGGAACATTGGCATTGAAATGAGTCACTGAGACACGAAGGTAGACAAGCGAGTTGCGAGATTTGGGTTTGGTTACAGGTGAAGATCGGGCTTGATGACACAACGTGCGTTTGCAGCTGAATGAGGGCACACGAAATGCGTGGCTGCAATCCATTCTGCTGACATTTCTCTTCTTGTGGTAATGAAAACACGTCCGTGTTCAGTGATCTTGTATTTTTAAAAGAATTTGGTTGATTAATTAATAATTTCAGAAAGCACTCCTTACAGAGCTCCCTTTTTTCTGGTATTGCTATCTGTTTTGATGTTTTCAGCTTTGTTATAACGCGAAGAATGTGCAAAACCATGAGCAGTTCAAAAGACATAAAAATGTTTATCCGCCCTTCGCCTTCTGTTCATTTGATCTCTCTATCATTCCTGCACTTTTTACCATAAAAAAGTTAAGGGCATTCATTCAGCTCTCTTTCTTGTGATACACATTGCTGCTTCCATTAGCAAATAAATCTCCACCGTGATCCGTCATCCACACATCCGCACAGACGTTTAGCATATCCAAACAAGGCTGGGTCAGCTTTTGTAACGTTTTTCCTGGCACTCCTCTAGCTGCCACGGTTTTGTTTCGGTTTATTAACTAAGACAATCAGCTTGATTTGAGATATTTTATTTCGTTCCTCAACAAAAGCTATAAAAATGCACAAATGTACGTCTGTTAAGCGTCTCTCGATTCTGAGTAAGGAGTAGCGGAAATGGTTGGATGAATCGCATGAATCGACTGCATTGCATCGAAGTAATCCGCAGACCAACGAGCTGAAATACTACAATGCTTTGTTTTTATCAAGTAATCAGAAGCCTCAATAAACTCACCCTGTGGTCCCAATGGAGATTCGGATGTTCACTGCAGTACACTAGATCTCCTTCGTTTTTTCATGTTCACTGATACCAGTCCGGAGGATTGGTTGATTGGCATCCTCAAGTACTGTTCTTTTTCTCTCACGGTGCAATGGTGAGCCTGCTTATGACCATGTTCCTGGGCTGTTGTTCCCCTATTCCTGCTGACTGGCAACGCTACAGGGACTTCAAATCAGACAGTGAAGCATCATTGAATGTCTACTTTGATGTCCGCTGCTCTGACATCGTTCATTACACCAGTGATTTAGTCACATCTGACTTCTCCTTGCTTCCCAGTTTTCTTTCTTTCAATATACGCGTATGCTGGACGCTCAACAGAATGAGTGAAACCGGTGACCACAAGGACCAGTCATTTCCACTATGCGGAGTGGTGTCCTTACTTCTTGAATTCGGTGTAAGAAATTAAAAAATATCCCCAACAAGATTCATTTTAATTTAATTCATTTTAACCAGTCCAGTGTGACAAAGGGTACTTCAGTTATTATATTTGAAGAACTAAGGCCTTTAGAGCTGCATACGAAAAGTTCTTTTCCGTACTTTTCATGTGTGTCACGAAATGAAGCCACTGTCATCATGGTGATAATTCGTTGTTGTACACCTCTCACCATCTTCCTTTTTGCTTGGTGAGGTCTTGTCTGGTGAATTCAGGTATAGATGGGAATCAAGAGTCAAGAATGGCATTTGATAACGTCAATTAGCCGAAATGATCAACCTCGAAAGCAATGGTTGTTTGTCTTTAGTTTAATGAGTGTATTCCTAAATGATACCACTGGTTTCCCGCGGTGCTTCGGGGCATTATGTTCAAGACGAGGATGACAGGTGCCCATGTGATAATATACAATTAATTTCTCGGTCTTTAGTTTCCATCTGTAATCTGTCACATGCAAATTCTGTCGGCAAGAGGCTCCCCAGAATGCGAGTTCTTCACACACACACACACACACACACACACACACACTTATTCGCATCTATAATCGGACGAAACGTTCTACTCTATTAAATAGCAAACTGATAAACCCCTGACGATTAAACGCTACTCATACTAATCCATATATTGTCTCAATAATTTGTCGAGCGCAATGCCACAGCCGTCTGTTCAAATATGCGTGATATTTTTCTGTCAAAGAACTCGCAGCCGTGTGAAAATATACGTAACAACTTTCCTCCCGGAGCAGCCTAACACAATATTTGAACAAGTCATAAGGAACCAAATAGGAATAATTGAAAAAAACAATACTGATTAATAAGAAATACATGGAAAAATGGAATATACATTTAATGAATTACCTGTACATATCGTTCGGCGTTTTGAAAACGATCTATGAATAAAGTGTTGTTTTCTGCCGTATTACTAAGAGGAAGTGAAATCTGCCTTAGCATAAATTATGTAACATACCTCCGTTGTACTCTCTCTTCACTAATCTAAAAAAAATTGTTCAAAAGAAAAGAATTTAAAAGAACATTATTATTCCTATTTATATTGCATAAATTTGAAATTTAAATATGCCACTAATTTGCACATCACTTACTCATGACACCCTATATAGTCAGTCAATAAGCCCCATGAAGGTTACTCCAATTCAACTGTTAACCGAAATGTATCGCCAAAATTTCTTCTTATCATTGGACCTGATGCATTCTCGAAAATTTTTACCTCGTGCTTCACCAAAACAATTGACCGAATAACGCACGGCGTATTATTTTCACATAAATTAAAAATGAACTAAATGCCTCTCTCGTTTGACGATTCGGCACTGATTCATCTTGTTCACAATCCCTTAGCTTGCGTGAAAATCAATAGAATCGATCGGTCCTTTTTCGGTGATTCAAGTATAGATCCCTGAGATGGAAGTAAGCGCATCGATTTTATTTCTTCTGCGCAATTTGTTCAACAGCACAACGTGGCAAACCTTTTTCGATGGGTTACCCTCCCTCCTGCCGGGGGAAAAACGGTGATTGCATAATATGCGATGATGATGCCGTTTCACGTACGCCTCCGTCTATTAGAATTGATTTTACTATTTGACCATCCACCAGTCAACTTTACTATGCGCAGCTATAGCAAACTCTGTTCGGTCGTTTATTACCACTCTCAGAACAGTGGAGTTTTCATCCGGCTGAATGCGATCGCGGAAAGAAGGACGAATTTCAAGGTGTTGGAAACAAGTAACTGTGGCAATTACATTTAAAATATAAACCCTACAAAATGAAATTGGTTAGTGTCTTCGAATAGCACGTGCCTAATGTTGATTGAAAGAGGTCTTCCACGGCACCTGCATTCTTTCATCAATTCTACAGTACTGAAGAATTTGTGCGAGTCTTCTCAAGGCTTTTCATATCTACACTCCGTTTGATAACAGACGGAATGTTTTATACCCAATACTCATAAATCATAAAGCTGCTGCTCTCAGGTGACCATACACTAAAGTTGTCAGTCGTACGCGTTACTCGTTCTTGTTTAAACTGCGTCAAAACTTGGCATGGTTCCATAAAATGCAGCAGATATATATTTAATAGTCTCTAAACCAAGGTTCATTTCCTTAGTCGCATTTTAATTTTTTGATTTTAGCCATCATCGTCAATTATTTGATTGGATTAACAACTGATGTGACATCCGGATGAAACACGTTAACGTTTACTGGAATTTTGGTTCCAGACCACCGACAACTTTGAAGCTGTTTGTTCTACTCACTCAACAGTATTATATAAACCCCGTGAATGACTGGCTTAGAACAACTGAAACTTCGAAGTAGATGGTCATTCGCTTAGTCAACTGGTCATACTTCAATACGGTGATGTGATTCGGTTAGCAATTGCGCAGGCCCTGAGCATAAACTGTGGACCAGTCCCAACAAAAAAGAAACAGCTATGCAGGACTCTTTGTCGGTCGGTAGATAGTGGACACGCTCCACAAGAGTGAAACCCACACAGAAGACCAGAAATAGTGCATTAAGTGTCTGTACAAATCAAATGTTTTAACCNATTCTAAATGAATGGACCGATTCGTTTACGGTGAGAGCTCTTCTTCGAATCAGAATTTGCACCTTTTACTAGCGTTTTGCTGTCAGTATCTGTTGCTAGTGTGTTCGGTGGAGCCGTTTCTCAGGTGTCGGCAGAATCTGAATGATGAAAGAACATGAAATGGTGAGAGCGAAAGCGATTGTTGATTTCAATTTGATCCATTCCAGTCGCTCTCGCTCTCTATGAGAAAAGTTAGAGAAGTTGCTTCCAAGGCTGTATCGTTGTTTTTTTGTTTTGCATGGTTGTTTTACATCTGTGGTCGGAAGAGATTTGAATTCGGTGATTGGGATTATGTATGAGGCGCTCAAGCACATTTGTGATTCGTCCAGTGATCCCACATGATAAATGAATAAGCGCCAAGGTCATCCAATAAAGTACGAAAAATTCTCTCACTGTCGGGACGAA